>CAUYRH010118019.1:0-20970 GCA_963574655.1 Perodicticus potto
AAGAAGAAAGAGAGAAAGAAAGAAAATTAAAGAAAAGAAAAAGGAGAAAGGAGAGGGGGTGGGTAGAAGCAACTATTGATAGAAAGAGTGGGATGGGAACAATATAGGTGTACAGTAGGGTACTTTGACCCAACCTTAAGAACCCCTAACCTCTGGGGGTGCCATGTTGGGTGGTTAGGTCAGTAGCACTTTGCCAGCCTGTTTGGACACAGTACCCCACCTCCACCAAGTAGAAAGAAAAGTCAAAAATGCGATAAATTGAACCAAAACAAGTAAAATGAACACTTTACGGGATAAAATTGGGGGAAAATACCAATTAATAAGGGTAGAAACACTAGCAAAAATGAAGTTCTAATTGTTGAAAAAAGCAACAATGGAAAATTATATTTAAAGTAGAAAAATGAAAAAACAAAAGAAAGAAAAATCTTTAAGGAAGATGTTGAAATTAAAAACAAAACAATAACAAAAACAAACAAAAAAACACAAAACAAAAAACAAAGCAGTACATATATTTTGCTGAATATTGTCTGGGCAAGAGGTGATCTTCTGGGGTGCAATATGTTAATCACAATGTTGATGTGGCTGTACAAAATGGAGACTGGAGGCCTCTAATGATTTCTCAAACCCCACAGGGTGGAGAGCCTAAATACTCCTCAGCCTGCTTAGATGGCACTTTAAATTGCTAATTTGGGCTAAGCAGAAGCTTTCCCAGGAAAGCGCTTGTTGCTGCGATCACTCCTTAAGTGGCTATCCACTTACTCAGTGTGCCAAAACTGGTCTTACCCTATGCCCCTGAGGGCTAAGGCTGCATGGAGTCTCAGTCCCCACCTTTAGGCTGCTCAGTCACTAGATTACTCGCTCCCACCTAATGCTTGTTCTGCGACCCTGAGATTGGAGCTTGCCAGGGCAGTTCTCCCACAGTGGTTCCGCACAGGCCACAACCAAACACAGGTAGCTATGTCTGGCTAGGTGGCCCTACACAACACTCAGAGACCTTCACACTCTTGCCCAAGTTCTCCCAAGGTAGTTCAGCTCAGTGCCAAGTCCAAAAAAAACCCAAACAGGTAACAGGTAAGGCCTTTTCAGTTTGCAATCTCACTGCTGCTGTACCTACAGCTTCCAGCAGGATTAGACCGAACGAACAAATGCAACCACTTGCCAGATCTCCACTATTTTGGCCTTCCTGAAGGGGTCCAGAAGTCTCATGCTGTCTCCTCGTGTCCCCAGAGGGATGTTTCTGGGCAGATCCCACCAACCAGAGATGCCTAAATTCTTCTCTCCCCAGTCTTACTGTGCCCAGTTGCAAGGAAGCTGTTCCTCAGCCGCCATCTTGCTCCTTCTCTCCAAAAACCCAGAGTCTACTTTCTTAATCAGCACTCTGAACTTCCCAAGCATGTCCACATTCACTGATGCCCTCAGCCAGGTCTGGGGGTGGCCAGAGCCCAGGCTGGGAGCCTCAGACTCAGAGCCCTACCCAGACATTTTTGCCTTTCTTTTTATTTTTTTGTCATTAGGAAAAAAAGTCTAAGAATGAAAGAAATTTCCAGAAAGAGCTTAAAATGTGCATAAAATTTCCCTAATGTTCCTGCCCTTGAGTGCTCTTGGACATTGGGTGTGTGTTGCAGAATTGACTTGTACATCTCTGCGGTGGTTTGAATATCCTCTCTAAAGCTCATGCTGAAATTTAATTGCCAGTGTAATAGTATTGGGAGATGAGACCTTTAAGAGGTGATTTTATCATAGGCATGGTTTATTATGGGAGTGGATTTCTGAAAAAGGATGCGTTTTGCCCAGTTTTCTCTCTCCGACTTGCATCCTCTCGACTGCTTTCACTTTGTCTCTTTCTTGTGATGCCTTCCCCCATATATGATATGTCAGGAAGGCTCTCAACAGATGCACACCCTTGATCTTGGACTTCCTGCCCTTTCAGAACCATGACCTAAATAAGTCTTGTGTCTTTTTAAATTACCTAGGCTGTGGTATCTATCTATAGCAGCAGATAATAAACCAACACAATCTCTAAGAAGGGCTCAACAAAAAGGAAGGTCAAAGCAGGGAATATGATGGGATATTTAAATTAGTTTTACTTATGAATAGCAGCTGATAAAATCAGATAAAAGAATTTGTAGGTTTTTAACTCTTTAAAAATTGTTTATCTTTTGAAAAAGAGTGTAGGGATCAAATTGAATGAGTAGTGGTTTGAAGTTACGCTTTAAGAACTTGCATTCATACATGGTAAAATTTAAACATGCTACATCATGTCTAAAAATATCCAGAAGAATATGAGGAAATAATTTTTAAGCAGCAAGTTTTTAACCTTAGAAAAGCCTAATTTCCAATTATCTTAATTTAGCTTTTTTTTTTCTTTTTTAGCTTTTGTATTTAGAAGGGTGACCTCTATATAGAAATGAATTTTATCAAACCATATGGATATTCAGTTACTTTCAATAATGTCAATGATCTGATAGTTTGCTAAGTTGGATCCCCTTAAAGATATGAACAATAGGGGTGGCACCTGTGGCTCAAAGGAGTAGGGTACCAGCTTCATATACTGGAGGTGGTGGGTTCAAACCCCACCCCCGGCCAAAAACTGCAAAAAAAAAGGATACAAACTATATTAAGTGCTTGGTAATTTTCCCATTTGTAACTTTTCCTACAAATTTTCACTTTTCTAAGTGAAAATGCCAGTAGGTAGAGAAGAAATATAATTCTGGAGACATTTTAAAAGTTACTCTATTTTAGAATAAGATAGAATTGAAAATTGTCAGGATTACAAAAGTTGTTTAGTTATTTAATCTTGTGTATATGTGTGTGTATAGATATATAATATATATATAAAATCATGAGCTTTCAAAATAGATATGACTTTCTTCTCTGTTGTGAGAATAAAATCAGGGGAGAATTTTAACAAAAAAACATACAGAGTTGTTTCACTATAAATATTATTTAGTCATTACTCCCAAGTCCCTATATGTAAAAACTGTATGGAAAAAAATATGTACAGTATATATGTCTTTGCTTTCCTTGAACCAAGAACACCTTGTATACCTCAGACTCCATAAAATTTGTTTAACTTTCATTTAAGATATCTGTTGGTGGAATATGGCTACAGTGTTATAATATTTAACGTCTGTAGAGATGAGTTACATTTCTCTTACATTTGAACATTTTTTTGTTAGGGAAAAATGGTTTAAAGTGTGGATTATATGTGACCAGTGTAGAAAACACTTCTCTCCTGATTATAATTATTTGTAAAAAGTATAGCTCCCTGTCATTTGTTTTCCAGGTAACTAAAATTATAATTCACTGAAAATTATTTATCGACACTCTGGGAGACCAAGGCAGGCGGATCTCTTGAGTTCACCAGTTTGAGACCAGCCTCAGCAGAGTGAGACCCTGTCTCTAAAAAATAGCTGAGTGTTGTGGCAGGTGGCTATAGTCATTGCTGCTTGGTAGGCTGAGGCAAGAAGGCTGAGGCATCCCTTGAGCCCAAGAGTTTGAGGTTGCTTTGAGCTATGACACCATGACACTCTACTAAGGGTGACAAAGTGTGACTCTGTCTCAAAAAAGAAAAAAAAGGGGGAAAGAAAGAAGTCTGGGTGGAGTTTATCACACATACAGATTATAGAGAGCTTTTCAGGAAAACTTTCAGGCAGTCAGAGTTTTGTGAATTTAATGGAGTCAAAAGCTGGCTAAATTCCTTTCTTTTAAGTCAGGTTCCTGATTTAGTTTATATACATTATAGGTATATTTGTAAAGTCAAAATAGATCAGTCCTTAACCAGGATTGAATTCTTGCCTTGTACAATTTCAACCATGTTTGGATTAAGACAATTTGTTATTTCTGTGGCCATTAGGCTAGTTGATTGCTAAAGGAAACATAAATTTACTTTGCATGAAAATAATACCAGCCAAAGTTTCAAATTATAACCGCATTTTTTAAAAATGCACAATGTTGGCTCGACGCCTGTGGCTCAATGGGCTAAGGCGCCAGCCACATACACCTGAGCTGGCGGGTTCGAATCCAGCCCGGGCCCGCCAAACAGCAATGACGGCTGCAACCAAAAAATGGCCAGGCGTTGTGGTGGACACCTGTAGTCCCAGCTACTTGGGCGGCGGAGGCAAGAGACTCGCTTGAGCCCAGGAATTGGAGGTTGCTGTGAGCTTTGATGTCACGGCACTCTACCCAGGGTGACACCTTGAGGCTCTGCCTCAAAAATAAATAAATAAATAATTAAAAAAAAATTTAAAAAAATGCGCAATGTTAAGCAGACTTTCAAGGAGATAAAACAATGTGACAAAAAAAAAGAGAGAGAGAGAAATATTAGTTACCAGAAATAGATTCACAGGGTATTCAGCTACTAACACTGCCAGACATATCTGTGCCAGTTTGTTTAAAGAGACAAATTAGTGTTTTGGCAGAGAACTAGAAACTAATAAAAGTATTAAATCAAATGTGAGATCTTAAAAATTGTGGTAACTGAAATTAGAGGATTGACTTAGCAATGTATTGTAAAAGGAAGAATTAGCGAAATAAAAGATAGGTCAGAAGAAAATATCCAAACTATTTTAAGGGGATTTTTAAAAGGATAAAATTACAGAGTAGACAAAATGATCAGGAATGTGGAATACTTTGAGGATTCTCTAAACAATACTAGAACTAATAAATCAGTTTTGGGAAATTATAGGATATAAAGTTGATATACAAAAATTAATTGTATATATAGAGGAGCAACAAACTGTTGTAATTCATATGGATATGCAAAACACCTAGAATAGGCAAAACAACTTTGAAAAGTAAGAACAAAGTTAGAAGACTTACCCTAATTAACTTGAAGGCACATAAAGCTACAATAATTATAATAGTTTAATATTAGATTCAATAAAGACAATAGAAACGTTATTAATTCCATCAGTAGAACAGAATAGAGAATCCACACTTACACTCTCATACATATATATGGATAGCTGTTTTTTTGGGGTTTTTTTTGAGACAGTTTCATCATGTCATCCTCAGTAGAATACTGTGGCGTCACAGCTCACAACAACCTCAAACTCTTGGGCTTAAGTGATTCTCTTGCATTAGGCTCCCAAGCAGCTGGGACTACAGACGCCCTCCACAACACCTGGCTATTTTTTTTGTTGCAGTTGTCATTGTTGTTTAACAGGCTTGGGCAGAGTTTGAACCTGTCTGCCTTGGTATATGTGGCCGGTGCCCTAATCACTGAGCAACGGGCATCTAGCCTGTTTTTTTTTTTTTTTAAACAAATATACAAAGATTATTCAGTGAAAAAAGGATAGTCTTTTTAGTAAACAATGCTAGAATAATTGGATAGCTATGGTAACAAGTGATCTTTAATCTACGGTATCTCACCCTACGTGTAGAAATGAACTCTGAATGGGTTGTAGACATAAATATAAAATCTAAAACTATAGAACTACTTTTTCTCTTTTTTTTCCCTGAATAGTCTATCAATTTTGTTGATCTTTTCAAAACCTGCTTTTCTTTTCATTGATTTCTTCTCTTGCTTTTCTGTTTTTAATCTCATTGATTTCCATTCTCACTTTCTTATTTTCCTCCTCTTGCTTTCAGGTAATTTGCTTTTCTTTTTAATTTCTTAGGGTAGCAGCTGAAGTTTTTGATTTGAGACCTTTATTCTTTTCTAGTAAAGGTGTTTAATGCTATAAATTACTGCTCTGACTGCATCTCACAAACTTTATTAAATTGTGTTTAATTTTATTCAGTTAAAAATATTTTTCAATTTTCTTTTGAATTATTGTTTGACTCATGGGTTATTTAGAGTTGTTTTAGAATTGTATTTCCTAATGTTTTGGGATTTTTAAAAATACCTTTCTTTTATTACTTTTTAATTTAATCCCATTGTGGTCGTATAGTTTGTTTGATTCAAATTATTTTAAATTTCTTGACTCCTTTCTTCCTACCCAGAATATTCCATTTTGGCTTTTACTCTTATGTTTAAGGCTATTATCCTTCTTCTTGGTAAGTAACAATTTTTTATCCAATCTTCCTTTAGTTTATCACTGCTTACATTTCATTGTTGCCAGAATTGTTATTCTTAAACACTAATCTGATTCTGTTACTGTTACCTTTCTCTAAAAGTTCTGGTTCCATCCCGCTATCTGCAGAATGAAATTCATCTTCTTTGTAATGGGAGACAAGGTCTTTTATTATTGAATATTTGTCTATATGTTATCTTTCTATGAAAGTCTCATCTAGTACTATAATCTCTTTTGCTTCTTTCCATACATTCTGTATTTCAACAATGTTTAAGTTGTTTTCTTTTCCAGAAATACGTTGTGGACTTTCAGACTTCTGTGCCTTTGATCAAGCTATTCCTTTTTCCTGGAATTCCCTTTCTCTCCCCATTTTGCTTTTCATTTAACACCCCTGACTGATTCTGCAGCACCCATGGTTTTAATTCCTTCAGTCAGAAGTTACTTCATCCTTAGTTATTTGTTTGTATGTTTCTTCTGGTATGCTTTGACCTCTAGTGACATATTTGTGTCACTGCTCTCACCTTCATTTAGATGTCATTTTTCTATTATGACTTTTAATACCTGGAACATGGTGGGAACTCACTGTTCCTTCAGATTTCCATTGTGAGCAACTTAGGACGATATTTCAGGTTTTTTTGTTTGTTTGTTTTGAAATGGAGTCTTACTCTGTCACCCTGCTTAGAATGCAGTGATATCATCATAGCTCACTGCAACCTCAACCTCCTGGGCTCAAGTGGCTCTCCTGCCTCAGCCTCCCTCCAGGCATGTGCCACTATACCAGCTAATTTTTTCTACACATGGATGACAGAATTTTGGAATGGTGAAAATTTTCAAGTTATGTTTTGAGATAAGTTGATTTCAAAATTGTAGATTCTGTACATCTTGTGTAAGTCCCCCAGCATTATGAATAGTTTTTACCGGTAGTATAGAATTCCCAGGTAAGTTCTATAGGTATAAGAGAACTCTAGCTTACTTTTTACTAAATCTTAGAGAAAAACAAGGACTAAGTTTGACAATGCTACAGAAAATAATGAACTGGAAAAAGAAACTGAAAATGCAGTTTATCAACTGGTATCTAAATTATGTTGAGTGAAGATGACACACAATAGTTAATTAATATTCACTATTAGTTAGAAAATGAAGTTATAGGTGATATAGGAAACATATACTTGGTGACAGCAATAGATAGATCTAAATATGAAGAGGAGGAGGAGTAGAGATTATCTTCAAAGTTAGAAATTTCTTTTGTGGTAGTCAAAGTTCTCAGCCCATAATCTTATCTTATATTCAATAATTTATGGTAAAACAATACGAAGATTGTCCAGCAAATCATCACATTTCTTTGAGCCTAAAAATGTCTCATTGCATTATAGTGAAATGATATACATTTATGTTTTAAGTTAAAATGAAGTGTCAGAAATGGTCATCATTTTTTATGATTTCTTGCATTAGTTAACCTGTTTGACTAGTCAGATTGACCTATTGTGTGCTTTGTGATCTATAAAGAATTGTGTGAATGGGAGTTATTCATAAAACCAAGAAAACAAGCTCTATGCAAAAATAATATTTAAATACCACTTCACAGTTGTTGAAGATATTTTAGTTGTGCTATTTCTTTGAGTTTCAACAACTTGGAGGAATAGAATTCCAGTTATAGGTGTCAGCAGATATATAGAATCTTGTGGTCTTTCTAATCAGTGGAAGAACAAAGATGCAGTTAACCTAAGTGAGCAAAACATGCCAAAAGATTTTCTGGTTTGCATTATAGAACTACCTTAGAACTGGATTACTGGACATTTTCAAAGGTATAAAAGAGGTGTATGCATACGTAGCTGAATGTAGATATTTTCAAATGTCATTGAGTCATATATTTCGAAATATAAAAATTTGATGATAACATATAAATGCATTCTCCTCCAAGGGAAATACATGTTAACCTTTAGCATAGAAAGTTGGGAGGAACCCTTTGATTATCTAGGAGTTTTACAAGAAATGCTGACTAGTGTTTCTGTAATGATTTCACCCCAATTCCAGAAGGTTTAAGTCATATGTGAGTATTAATTTAATACATTAGGTAATTGCTCCAGTTCTGCCTTCATCCTTATATGGCCTTTTATCCTCCCATTTCATGCCTGTTCTTGTTTTCACTTAGCAGTTGACCTTTCTATGCAGAATTCAGATGGAGGAAAAATAACAACTAAATGCTCTATACCTAAAGAATGTTTCTTAAACAGTGTTTTGCTTTGTTTTGCTTTTTTGAAGTATTTGTTAAGTCTTAACTGTTTTATCCAGGTGCAGAATGTGGGACATTTATTTCAAAACAGATAATTAGTTATTTCTGGGCAAAGCATTTCTAGCTGAACAGCCAAAAAACAATTGGGGTCTATTTCCATTCAATAAAATATTTTTAATTCTTTAAACAGGACTGATCAGTGTAGTTAAAACTTAAATTTTTTTGAAACAGATTTTAAAACATTTATGTGAACTTAAACTTAAATGTTAAATTATTAAATTTCCATGTAAGTGTTAGCCCCTCTTCCATCAGTAATCCCACTCTCTAGAAATAAGTGATCTTAATTTGATGATCTCAGTCTTCTTTGGTATTTATGGTCAGAAATGAAAATGGTGTTCTGCCCCTGAAAAGGCAGCTAAGAGTTTTCTGTTATAAATTTTAGCCAATTATGTCAGTCTGTCTTAATCTTAAAGATTATAAAATGTTTGATTTGAAGTATGGTTAAATTTGTGTGGTTATGTCTGAATTATACAGTAAAAATATAGTAATTAAGTGAGTGATTAAATTCATTTATTTAGGGTTTTTTTAATCTGTGTGCTGAGGAGGGTCTGCTTGAAATGCTAACAATGTGCACTTTTTTCCCCAGGGAAGGCAGGAGACAGATTGGACAGTTATCTTTTATAACCATTTTCTCTCTTTTGTGGCACGCTCTTAGACCACACTTCCTTCTTTCATTAGGTGGGGCTCTTAAAAATGGATTGTGGGAGAAAATAATGAAAATGACTTATAGGCTCAACTCTAAAACCTCCTCACAATTTTCTTTTCCTTTTTTTTCCCTTACTTTTTTATTATATCGTGGTTGTATACATAAATGTAATCATGGGGTACAATGTGTTGGTTTTATATGCAATCTGAAATATTTTCATCGAACTGGTTGACATAGCATTCATGGCATTTCTTAGTTATTGTGTTCAGACATTTATACTCTACCTTTAGTAAGTTCCACCTGTACCCTTCTAAGATGCACCATAGATGCCTCACAATTTTCTATACTCTCTTCACTCACTGACTGGCCATATGCAGACTATTTAGTGAGAATTTTGAGGCCCTAGGATAAATACTGGTAGATAAAATATTATTGAATCCCATAGTAAAAGGCCAGCTGTCTCTCCCTCAAATGGATCGTGACATTAAAGAGAACTTTTACTTTGTGTTTGGAATTGGCTATCACAGCAGAGAAATACTTGCTTACTTGCTCTGATCAATACAGAAATTTACATTTTAAATCAGATTGCTGCTGTAATAGAATCTCAAGTTATACGACACTGGCTTAAGGGTTGGGCAGTAGGGAGCACATACAGTGAAGTAGATGGGGCTGGCACCCCATGTCATATGATGGATATTTGGTAAAACTCTTACCTTTGGTAACTTGGAGACTCTACCATCTTTCTACCAAAATTGAAGGTTTAAGAGAAGTTAGTAGTAGTATGTGTAGGTTGTAATTGCATTATCTTAACCCCATGTAGTCAAGAAAGAGGTGAGTTTAGGAGAGAATTGTTCAGTTTGCAAGAGTGAAAAAAAATACAAACCAGAAATGCAGGGCCTTGCAAAGTTGGAAAAAGTGACTGTTTCTGAAGTCTAAAAAATAATTGACGAGTTTTTAAAAGACTTTGAGTGAAAAAGACCCTGTAACTTCACACATGAGTGGATTAATAAATCGTGGTATATGTATACCATGGAATACTGTCCAGCCATAAGAAAAGATGGAGATTTTGTATCTCCTGGCTGGATTTGGAGAACATTCTCCTAAGTGAAGTATCACAAGAATGGAAAAACAAGCCTCACGTGTACTCAGTGCTAAAATGAACCTAACAGATTAACAACTACATGCTCACATGAGAGAAAAACAAATTCAAATAGGGGAGGAAGGGAAGGGGGTTTGGTAAGATCCTACCCAGTGGACACTCTGCCTGGGTGCGTGGTGCACCTCCTGGGTGAATTCACAACTGCAGCTCAGACTTTACCTTACAAAAGGAAATGGTATAACCCAATTGTATGCACCTTCATTTTAATCTGAAATTTAAAAAGAAAAAAACTGTATTATAATGCTCAACATATATTGATAATGTTTGTTATCTTGTATCTTATATTTCTTCTAATTGTAGAAGTCAAACATAACTTGAGTATTACGATTTCAGTGCAGTTTTCTTGAATTTGTATATATTTTGGGGGCAGCGTGTGTGCGTGTGTGTGTGTTTCTCCATATCCATGCATAGAATGGATAAGTATATGGAGTAGTATATAGCAGTGGAAATAAATGACCACAAAAGAAAAGAAAGAAAGAAAGAAACCCTGTAAGACTTCTCAGTTGAACAGCCTTGCTATAAAGATCAGATTAACTTATATGGCTTTCTTTTCAAGACTGAAAAATCAAAGTAGCCACCAGTAAATTAAGGGAGAGATAGGCATTTGGAAAAGAAGCAATGAAATAAAGCCAATTTGGGAATAATAGAAAAGAAAGAATTTTAGGTTTGGTATTGGCACCTGGATCTGACTGGGAGCCAGCTGTGATTCTGATGGAATTTTAATGCCAGAGAAATTGTGAATGTGGCCTTAGAAAGCATGTGACTGTTCATTGAGCCCTACAAGTCATCCTCAGGTGGGAAGACAAGAGGGCTACTGCTCAACATCAGCTTCATATGCACAGATATGGCCAAGAGAGTCAGCAGATGAGGAAGACTTGTCAAGGGTAAAAGCAGGAGCTGTGGAAAACAAAGGACTGGGGAGTTTCTTCCAGAGAACAAAATTAAGACCTTATCAAGGAATTTCTCACTTCATAATGTCCTAGTGGGATGCCAGACTGATACAAATTAGTGACAACAGAAGGTCTTCCTTTCTTTGCCTCTCTAAATGGGATTATCCTTTCTCTATTTTCCATGGTAAGCATTTTTTTTACAGAAGACGGGGCAGATGTTTTGTCTTTTTAGGGCATACATTGTAGGACCATGGAGAGCCACATCTGGATCTGATGAAGACAGTGTGTGAAGTGGAGAACCTAGATTTTGTTCTGGATGGGAAGGATTCCTAGGGGAGAACTGGAGTGCATTCTGTACCTGAAAGCGTAAAAAATGGCTATTTAGTGACCTAAATAAGGGATTGTGGCAGACATCAATTAGATTCTTCCTTCGCTGTTCCTACAGACAGGAGCATACAGACAGACACAGGTAGTCCCCATATATGGGGATAAGCTCATGTGACTATTGTCAGTAGAATATGAGCAAAAGTCATTTTGAGGCAAAGATAGGGTGTGCTACCTTTTCCCTTCCTATGATGTCCTTAAAGCTCGGTTTCACTGGATTTTGGGAACTTGGTTGCCTACATGACCATGTGCAAAGTATGTTTCTCTACCATGCTACTCCGGTCATCCCCTGTCCCAAATTATTATTGAATGAGTTTAGACTTTTATTGTATTAAGACATAGAGATTTGGGTTATTTGTTACAACAATAAATTTATTTTATATAGGAAAGCATAAATATAAAACTAGTATTTTATATTAATATTTACATTTAGAAAATAACAATCCTCAATTGTAGTGTTTCAGACACCATACTAAGCACTTGGCACATTGTCATCTTATTTACTTCTTATGGTTACTTATTGGAAGTAAAGGTTGTTACTCCTATTTTAGAGATTTAAGAATCTGCAACTGAGAACATTTCGAAGTAGCTCGTTTTGGTGGCTGCTATCTTTGGGCTTCCTATTTTACTACAAAGCAATAAAATAAGTAATTACTTATTTAATTTCATTCTGATGGACCACAGTGTTTATAGAACCAAAGACAAGTCTGCCTTATTCACTGCTATAGATCACTAGTGGCTAATATATTTTGTGGTAGTTGTGGAATGAATGTTGAACAAATATATCAGTGACATTGGCATAGAGCACTGTGCTAGGTGCTATAAAGGGATATATAAATTATTAAATGCATCTCCCTAGGAACTCCCAATTAAATGGAAGGTTGTATTAAGTCCTATCATGAGAATAATTATAAAACAATAAGAGTATATTGAGAGAATTTAAGTCTACCTAGGAGGAGTTTGTGAAGACTTTCTTAGAGATAAAAATTTAGCATAGTTTAGGTCGTGTTGGTCTTTAAACATGGCCCTAAAGTTCTTTGACATTCCTCCCATCAAGGTATGAAGGTATCTACCTCTTTCTTCTTTCCTTGAATCTAAGTGGTCTCGTAACTGAGGAACAAACGAATATAGACTTCCAAAGCTAGGTCATAAATGATGAACCACCTGTCCCCTTTTCCTTGAAATACTTGCACTGTGTTCCCTGAGCCACAATGTAAGAAGTCTGACGGCTCTGAGGTCACCATCTTTTGAAGAAATCAACAATGTGGAAAGGGTAAGGATTGGCAGTCTGGTTGGTAATCATAGCGTGTGAGTCTCCTAACCAAGGTTTCAGATACGTGAGTGAACAGCCTTCAGATGTTTCCATCCCTCAACTGTTGAGTCATCTCCATTCTCTAACTTCCTGTCTGAGGCTCCAGACATCATAGAGCAAAGACAGGGCAAATATCCTCTCTTTGTGAGATCTGTATTCCTGTTTTTTTTTTTTTTTGTTTGTTTTTTGTTTTTTTGAGACAGAGCCTCAAGCTGTCACCCTGGATAGAGAGCTGTGGCATCACAGCTCACAGCAACCTCCAATTCCTGGGCTCAAGCGAGTCTCCTGCCTCCGCCTCCCAAGTAGCTGGGACTACAGGCGCCCACCACAACGCCCGGCCATTTTTTGGTTGCAGCCGTCATTGTTGTTTGGTGGGCCAGGCTGGATTCGAGCCCGCCAGCTCAGGTGTACGTGGCTGGCGCCTTAGCCCGTTGAGCCACAGGCGCCGAGCCCTGACTTAACCTTCTTGAGCCATTTTCCTCAGGTATAAAATGGAGAAAGCAGTATTTACTTTGCAGAATTACTGTGAAGGTTAGATGAGATAATACCCATCAAAGTACCTGGCACATATGAAAGCACAATAAATGTGTGTGTATTCCTTCCGCATGATAAATTCCTCTCCCCCTTTAACCCAACCCATTAGCACCTAGTAGTTAGTGGTAGTTGTTGCTATGAGAATGAACCTTGGGAGTAGTCATTTCTCTGCTCATCAGTATTTTCCACTAGTTGACTCTATTTGCATTTTATTTTATTTATTTATTTATTTGAAACAGAGTCTCACTCTGTTGCCCAAGCTACAGTGCTTTGGTGTCAGCCCAGCAAGCTATCCCCCTGCCTCAGCCTTCCAAGTAGCTAGGGATACAGGTAGCTGCCCCAATGCCCAGATCATTTTGCATTTTCTATTGTTAATTCAGTCCTATCAATGTTTTCTTCTCCCTGCCACTGTTGCAATCAGCCCCACCCAAATCTTTGCCTAGATGCTTGAGATGAATCACCTCCCTTTTCCAGTTTGACAGTCATTCTGCTAAATCCCACCTCCTCTCCTGATTAACCGCTCCCTCTGGAGGTCTGTCACCTACAGGTCTTGTCCACCTTTAAGTGTAATTACAGGGTTGGCCAGCACAGCCTTGGGTTGATGGCAAATCTTTTGATAATAACCTCTCTGTAGGGGCAGCGCCTGTGGCTCAATGGGGTAGGGCACTGGCCCCATATGCCTAGAGGTGGCGGGTTCAAACCCAGCCCCGGCCAAAAAAACAGCAAAAAAAAAAAAAGAAAACCTCTCTGGACCCTATGAACATAATGTCTACTGCTTATTAAGAGCACCCAGCTTCTAGAAAAGGCTCCAAATCAAGTGACCTTTAATTTCTCATTCCCTATGTAGATTAGTCAGTTTCTTTTCATATTCAATCCCTCCGTGCTGGAAAGGCTTGCTTTTTTAGACTCAGCACCTACAAGGACTTTAGAGAGTGGATTTTGAATCCATTCCTTTTGTTTTGTAGGTGAGAAAACAAACTGCTCTAACTCAAGTGGCAAATTTGGTGGTGGAGCCCAGACCATAAGACAGGTTTTCTTACCTTCTGCATCAGGAAGCTATTTCACAGCGGAGATGGCTCTGGACTAGAGTGCAGCCTTGAATGGTGATTGTGAACCTTACATGATTCCACATAAGATCTGTACTAGACTGAAATTTATGGGCCTTTTTGGGCTTTGTGACTCTCTTGCTATGTTTTTTTCTTTTGTTAACATTTCAAATTTATATCTTAGTTAAAATGTGGTCATGGTAGCAAATGTACATGTACCAAAAGAAGGAAAATAATGATGAGAAAGAAAAGAAGGTGGGGGGAGAGAAACAGCCAGAAGGATGTGATAGGAAGAGAAGAGAAGGAAAAGGCAAGCTAGGCAAGGTGACTCACACCCATAATCCCAGCACTCTGGGAGGCTGAGGCCAGAGATCACTTGAAATCAGTAGTCAGAGATCAGCCTGAGCAAGAGCAAGACCCTGTCTCCACCAAAAAAAGAGAAAAATTAGTCGGGTGTAGTGTGTGTGCCTGTATTCCCAGCTAATTGAGAGGCTGAGGCAAGAGAATTGCTTGAGCCCAAGAGTTGGAGGTTGCTGTGAGCTATGACACTACAGCACTCTATCCAGGGCACAAACTAAGACTCTGTCTCTATCTCTCTGTCTCTCTCATACACACACACACAAAGAAAAAAAAGGAAAAGGCAAATGACATTTGAGGTATGGAATGAGTAAGCATCTTGTGTCAGCCTTGGTCACAGCTATCATTATTGTTCCCAACATCAACCCCCATTGTCCTGTTGGCGTATCCCACAACTAAGGCACTATTATTAGGAGAGTCTTTCCCTGCCTTTAATACTGTTCCCAGTCAATAGCTGAACCCAACAGAGTCAGGGAAAACTCGGGGTGTATGTGTCTGGGTTGTTGGCTGAGAAATATAAAAATGTTACAATGGTTGGGCAAGGTGGCTCATACCTGTTATCCTAGCACTCTGGGAGGCTGACGCCAGCAGATTGCTTGAGCTGAGGAGTTTGAGATCAGCCTGAGCAAGAAGGAGACCCTGTCTCTTAAAAAAAAGAAGCCAGACATTGTACTGTGTGCCTGTAGTCCAGCTACTTGGGAGGCTGAGGCAAGAGGATCACTTGAGCCCAAGAATTGAGGTTGATGTGAGCTATATGATGCCACAGCACTCTATTGAAGGTGACAAAGTAAGGCTCTGTCTCAAAAAAATAAAATAAAATAAAACGTTGCAATGCTCAGTGTGAAATTTAGTTTCCACTGGCTTTCAAGGTAGGAAACACTGGGAGTTTATTCTAGGGAACCCATTTTCTTGCTTGTTTTTTTAATACCTTCTAGGTTCAAATTTATATATACGCCCATTCGAACTCAAAGTGCATTGAGTCAAACTGGGTGAACCAAGAGCATCTCTCATCCTTTTAGGGAGGTATATAATGCACAGGCAAGAACCAGAAGCCACAGACACAACTTGACTCATTCATTCTTTTTAATGGAAGTTTATTGAGATAATTACAGATTCATAGGCAGTTATTAAGAAATTAACCAGGCTCTGCTGGTTGCCCTGTGCCCCAGCTCGCTAGCGTCCACCACACCTCATGGCCCAGACTTCAGTAGACCTCGCCAAATGTCATCTCAAATGGAAAATGCCATGGAAACCATGATGTTTTTACGTTTCACAAATTTGCTGGTAATAAAGGCTACTTAACAAAGGATGACCTGACAGTACTCATGGAAAAGGTGTTTCCCGGCTTTTTGGGACCCTCTGATTGAAGAAAATAATGAAGGACCTGGACTAGTGCTGAGATAGCAAAGTGGGCTTCCAGAGCTCCTTTTCCCTAATTGCAGGACTCACCATCGTATGCAATGTCTATTTTGTCAGAAGAGAAAGAAGTAGGCAAAACCAAGCAATTATTCTGCCCTGAAGTGTTCTCTCAAAGGATTGCTTCAGAAATCTGCCCCACAGCTTCTCCCTGTGTAAGGGTTTCATGAGCAGATCAGGACCTTTAGAATATATACAGATAAAATCCAATTCCCATTTGACAAGCAGAGAAGGAAAAGTTAATTAATGCCAGATAAGCTTTTTTTTTTTTTTTTTTTGAGACAGAGTCTCAAGCTGTTGCCCTGGGTAGAGTGCTGCTGTGTCATAGCTCACAGCAACTCTGGCTCAAATGATCCTCTTGCTTTAATTTTTCCATTTTTTAGTAGAAATGGGGTCTCGCTTTTGCTCAGGCTGGTCTTGAACTCGTGAGTTCAAGCAATCCAACCACCTTGGCCTCCCAGAGTCCCAGGATTACAGGCATGAGCTACCAAGCCTGACCAAGCTTTTATTTTTTTAGATAGAGTCTCACTTTGTTGCCCCTGGTAGAGTGCTGTGGCATCATAGCTCACAGCAACCTCAGACTCTTGGGCTCAAGCGATTCTCTTACCTCAGCCTCCCAAGTATCTGGGACTACAGGCGCCCACGACAATGTCCAGCTATATATATATATTTTTTGATACAGGATCTCGCTCTTGCTCAGGCTGACCTTGAATTCATGAGCTCAGGTGATCCACCAGCCTCAGCCTCCCAGAGTGCTGAGATTACAGGCGTGAGCCACCATGCCCAGCCTCAGATAAGTTTTGATTTTTACATTGTTTGCATCTCCTTGCCCTCAATAAACATAATCCTTTTTTTTTTTTTGAGACAGAGCCTCAAGCTGTCACCCTTGATAGAGTGCTGTACCATCAAAGCTCACAGCAACCTCCAATTCCTGGGCTTAAGCAAGTCTCTTGCCTCTGCCTCCCAAGTAGCTGGGACTACAGGTGCCCACCACAATGCCCGGCCATTTTTTGGTTGCAGCCGTCATTGTTGTTTGGCGGGCCTGGGCTGGATTCGAACCCGCCAGCTCAGGTGTACGTGGCTGGCACCTCAGCCCATTGAGCCACAGGCGCCAAGCCCAAACTAAACATTCTTGAAGGTGATTGAAAATGCTACTCCAGTAAAAACATGCATGATAAGGAAGAGGGTATGGAGAAAGATTTAGTGATCCAGACAGAAGATAAAACCAGGCACAACATTCACATGAGCTAAAGCCTAATCCTAGACTCTACCTTTCTTCAATCCTATGAAAATTAAGCAAAGTGAGGAAGCTATAGATGAAAAGTTTGGAGCTAGCAGAACTTGATTCATGAGGAGTATACAAAGAAGCTATCTTAGTAACAAAAGTGGAAGGAGAAGCAGCAAGTGTTGAAGTAGAAGATGCATCTATAAAGATCTAGCTAAGATAAGTGATGATAGTGTCTGCAATAAACAACAGATTTTCAATGTAGATGAAACAACTGTACATTGAAAGAAGATACCACCCAGGCCTTACATAGCTAGACGGAAGTCAATGCCTGGCTTAAAGCTTCAAAGGACAAGTTGGCAATTGTTAGGCTAATGCAGCTGGTGACTTTAAGTTGATCCAGTGCTCATTTATCTGTCAGAATTTCTTAGAGCCCTTAAGAATTGTGCCCAATTCACTCTGCCTATGTTGTATAAATGAAACAATAAAGCCCAGATGGCAGCAGATTCGAATCCCGCTACTGCTCAGAACAATTTCTCTCAAAATAGTACTGTTCATTGACAATACACCTTGTCACCCAACAGCTCTGATGAAATAGACAAAGATATCAGTGTTGTTTTCATGACTGCAGAACATCTGTTCTGCAGCCCATGGATCAGGACTACTTTTTATTTGTAAGTTGTGTAGTTTAAGAAACACATTTCATGCCTGTAGTCCCAGGTGCTTGGGAGGCTGAGGCAAGAGAATTGGCTAAGCCCAAGAGCTAGAGGTTGTTGTGAGCTGTGATGCCACAGCACTCTACCCAGGGTGACCAAGGAAGACTCTGTCTTTAAAAAGAAAAAAAAGAAAGAAAGAAAGAAAGAAAAAAGAAAAAGAAATATTTCATGAGGTTATAGCTGTCATTGATAATGATTTCTCCGATGGGTCTAAGTCAAGTCAAATAAAAACCTTCTGGAAAGCATCCCCCCTTCTAGATGACTTTAAGAATATTTGTGACTCCTGGAGTTCAAAAATATGAACATTAACAGGAATTAGAATAAAACTAATTCTAACCCTCACGGGCTAAAATCTCCAGTGAGAAAACTGCAGATGTGGTAAAAATAGCAAGAAAACTAGAATTAGATGTGGAGCCTGAAGATGTAACTGAGCTGCAATTTCATGAAAAATTTGAATAGGTGAGTAGTTGCTTCTTATGGAAGAGCAAAAATGGAATCTATGCTAGGTGAAAATGTTGTGAATATTGCTGAATGACAACAAAGGATTTGGAATACTTTATAAACTTAGTTGGTAAAGCAGTAGCAGGGTTTAGGAAGATTGATACCAATTTTGAAAGAAGTTCTACTGTGAGGAAAATGGTATCAAACATCATCACATATTACAGAGAAGTCTTTCATGAAAGGAAGAGTTAGTTAGTTGATGTGACAAATTTTATCATTGTCTTCCTTTAAGCAATTGCATTTATAACTGCTCAAACTAATTAAAATTGTCTCTCTGATCTTGTGTGTAATAGGCTTGTAAAAACTTGTTAAATACATAGTTTGGTGTACATATATTACTAATTAAAAATTACATCATTTGTATCTATGTCGTTATCTATATATTTCCGATTAGCTGGGCATTGTGATGGGCACCTACAGTCCAGGTACTTGGGGAGACTGAGGCAAGAGGATCTGCTAAGCTCAAGAGTTTGAAGTTGCTGTGAGTTTTGATGTCATAGCATTCTACCCAGGGAAATAGAGTGAGATTCTGTGTCAAAAAAAAAAAAAATATATATATATATGTATGTATGTGTACACACACACACACATATATAGTTACAGCAGGTCTACTAACATATATGTGTATGATGTTAACATTTCCCCACAACATTTTAATTTATGCTAGTTTCTCCTGGTATTTCCATATTTTGTGATAGTGATATAGTAGTATTTAGCACATGTAAGTTCAATAATATCACATTCTAAATAAATATATGGTTTAAATGCTCATCACTAGAAAATAATTGTATGTAGCAGGTAAAGATCTAAGCTAGTGGTTCTCAACCTCCCTCATGCCACAACCCTTATTACAGTTCCTCATTTGTGATGACCCCCAACCATAAAATTATTTTCATTACTACTTCATAACTGTAAATTTTGGTATTGTTATCAATCGTAATGTAAACATCCGATATTAGGCAACCCCTGTGAAAGGGTCATTTGACCCCCAAAGGGGTCGCAACCCACAGGTTGAGAACTGCTGATCTAAGACTTTTGACTGAAATTGTATTATCCTGTGGCTAGTTCAACCTTGCTTTCATTTTTTTGTGTGTGTAAGTTTGATATATCTGTTTCCAGTACAGTTTTTAACCCTTATTAAGACTTAGGTGCTTTTAAAAACAGTATGTTTTCAGATTTCAACTGATTATTCTTATTTCATAAATTATGGAATTACTTTTCATCTTCTATTCTTTTGTTCTTTTTTTGGTTGTTGGTGGTGCTTTCTTGATATTTTTCTTAAAAAAAAAAAAAAAAAAACCTCTGCCTTCTGCACTCCATCGGACGCTAAAGATCTAGTTAGTAGCTTTACCTGCTAACAATTATTTTTAAATACTGAAAAATATACTTAAATTCTCAAGTACCTAAAAATCAATGACAAAACACAAGGACATAGTCTGATTCCATCCCAGTGTATTATTATGGG
The DNA here is from genome assembly GCA_963574655.1 of Perodicticus potto. NCBI lineage: Eukaryota > Metazoa > Chordata > Mammalia > Primates > Lorisidae > Perodicticus > Perodicticus potto. Next base: position 19,962 of record CAUYRH010118019.1, read on the forward strand.
CTTTTATGAACCATTCCACTACAATTATGTTTCAAGAAAGATTGCATCCAATTGGGCTCTCAACCTTAAACTTATATCAAGTGCCCACTTGCCATATGGTCAGTTTTATTCTCTTTCCTTCACCTTATTTGCCTTGCTTTGTCCATACAACCAAGGCATAATTCCAGCCGGAAGGACTGTCTAACTGTGGCTGGAAAGGTAGGGCTCTGGTTCATATCATTCTTCAGCTGCTATTCTGCCACTGCTCCTTGCTGGCATGAGGTTTGCTGATGAACACTGGCACGGTACCCTACGGTGACTGTGGTGTTTCTCTAACCGAGACCACTGCTGCTCGTGTGGGGCAGCACAAGGCTGCTTGTCTGCAATGCAGTGGGCACTTTCTGAATGATGCCGAGCCCTCTCCATCCTCTCAGTGCAGGTGCCTTGTGCATGGAATGGAGTGAACTTTTTTATACTGAAGATATCCTACTGAAAAATAATTTTATTTTATGCTTTATTATTTTTATGACACTTTTTTCTGATTTACTTTTGATATTTCTTAGTATTTGTAGTTGAACATCAGTTCTCTCCATGTTATTATAAAAATTATAAAATTTATAAATAATTTTTATAAAATTATAAAATTTTAAATGTTGAGAGGTACAAATGTTTTGGTTTCATGGATGCCTTCTGTAATGCTGAAACCAGGGCCTTTGGTGTGTCTATCACCAGAATGATGTTTATTGCACACAACAGGTAAACTTCATCCATACCTGCTACCCACCCCTCCCACTTCCCTAGTTTTCTTTGTTGTTTATTTCTCTTGTTATCCATGTGGACAAATAGCTGAGCTCCCATCTATTAGGCAGAACATCTGGTGTTTGATTATTCACTCCTGAGATACTTCACTTATAACAGTCTCTAGTTTTATTCAAGATTTGGCATGATCTAGTTTTGAAGTTATCTTTTACTTTCATTTATGAACATTAGTTGACTATTTTTTTAAACTTTGGAAAAAAAATAAGAAGAA
>CAUYRH010118021.1:0-29338 GCA_963574655.1 Perodicticus potto
TAGATCTTATATATATAAGCTTAAGAATGTCCATCAGAGGGTGGTGCCTGTGGCTCAAAGGACTATGGCACTGGCCCCAAACACTGGAGGTGGTGAGTTCAAACCCAGCCCCGGCCAAAAACGGCAAAAAAAAAAAAAAAAAAAGAATGTCTATCAGAGTTTTGGAAAAAAGCTGTTTTTCTTTAAATTATTTGAAAATTTTCCCACCGGTATTGAAACAAATCTATTACCATCTTCTCAGTTCAACAGATAACTGTGAGCACCCAGTTTGGTACTGAAGTTTTAAAAAATTGATTCTGTTTTTAAGAAATTGTAGTATTCATTGACTATTTTCTATATCTGTTTTGTAATCAGCTATAAGATCTATTGATTTTATATTGTATATATATTGATGTATTGATTATATTAAGACAGAGAACAGTCTTATTTAGAAGATTAGGAAAGCTTGAGAATGTACTTATTTTATTTTTATATAGGCACATATTTAAGAAACTCTTTCAGAAAGAGCAGTAGGCTTATTTTTTATTGCTTGTATGTGTGCAAGGGAAAATATGAACATAGATACAGAGATGGCAAAAAATGAATTATCCTCAAGAAACAAGAAGCATTTTATTTGGTTGGTGCATTGGGAAATTAAAGGGGAATGATGAGAGATACGTTATAAAATGTAAGTGGAGAAGGTTGAAAAGGGCCTTGGCTATAAGGCTAAGTAACTTGTATTTTCTTTAGTGGGAAAGACTGGAGAATTTTAAGGAGAGGGTAAGTTGGACCCACTTATCAGCACAGAGTTTGCTTTTATCATCAACATGTCATGCTGTGCACAATTTTTAATATAAATTTGTAAAGGGCCTACTATGTACAGCGTGATGCAAACAGATCTTTCCCTCTAAGTAATGCATAATCTAGTTGTTGAGTCAAGAGAGAAATCTTTAAGAATAGTAAGGATACACAGAGCTCTACACAATTAACGAATGACATCAGTGCTTCTGCCAAACGTGATGAATTTGAGTCTGAAATGTTCACTACCTCATCAAATCGTAAACAACTGCAGTCGCTTCTTTTCCTTTTGACTGCAACTGTGTGAGCCATAAGAGTTGTTTATGACATTTTATTTCAGGTTTTTTTTCCAGCTACTTCAGAACCCTGCTTTAGGCAATTAATTATACATGTCATTTTTTTGAGGTAGATTAGTGGCAAGGAGAAGCAAAATGACAGAAGTGACTATATCGAGGATTTTTCCTATCATACATGTAACCTCATTTCTTTACTTACTACGCAGTCTGGTACATTCACACAATGCCCTGGGAAAACAACAGAGAACAAGGAAAACACAAATTCATACTGTCATGGAGCTTAGATGTTAGTGGAAAGGGAGGCAGAAAATTGACAAACTGTAGATACATATATACACACGCCCATTCATATGTGTGTTCCTATCAATCATCCATGACCCTTCTAACTATCTACATTACAGATTGAGAAACAGAAGCTAAGTGTATATGTGGATGTATGCATAAAAATTTATCTGTATGTATACATGTATGTGTATAATTGTGTATAATGTATATGTAAAGAGTGTGTGTATATATAGAAGGATATAGGGAGATACATACGTTTATTGTAAGGAATTGATGTGTCCTAAGATATATAGGGTGAATTGGCAAGCTGGAGAACCAGGAACAGCTTCTATTTCAGTTCAAGTTTTAAGGCAGGATAATTGAAGGCTGTTAGGCAGAATAAATTTTCTCTAACTTGGGAGATGACTGCATTTTTGTTTTATTCAAGCTTTGAGCTAACTGGATGAAGGCCACTCACATTTGGGATGGTGTTTGGCTTGACTAGATATACCTAGAAGTGTTAATCTCATCCAAAAACACCTTCACAGAAACACCTAATGTTCAAACAAACATCTGGATACCTTATGACCCAGTCAAGTTGACACATAAAATAGCCATTATTCCATTGATTCATTTATCTATCTATAAGGTTAGGAATGTTCAATGCTATAAAAAGTAACTAAGAAAAAAAAAGGGAATTGGAAATATTAGACTGGTAGACAATTGGTCATTTAAGTAAGGTGGAATGCTCTACAGAGAAGATGATAATTCATTATAGGAGTTTGGAAGTAAGGGAGAGCAAGACAAAAAAAAAAAAAATCCAGTGGAAACTGAATTTAATTGAAGAAGGAACAGTAAGAGCTTCCGCTCTGAAGCAGGTGTCAGTCTGGAATGTTCCAGGAGAACCCAGAAGTTAGCGTGATTGCAGTGGAGTCTGGGTCTAGGGAAGTAATATAAGATGAGCTCGGAAAGATAATGGAATGAAGAACATGTAAGATTTTCTAATCCAGTGTACCATTCTGTCATTCTGAGTAAAATGGATCATTGCTGGAGAGTTTTGAGCATGCAAGTGACATAATCTGATGTAAAATTTTACAGATGCGTTCCAGCTATTCTGTTAAACATAAATTAAAGGGTGACGAGGATGCAGTAGGGAGGCCAGTTAGGGGTTTGCTACGCTAATACATGTGAGAGATGATGGTGGTTTCAATCACAGCTATCAGAGCAAATGGTTAAAATCAAAGGAGGCTAAAATATTTCTCCAGGATTCGTGTATATATTGACAGCGTAAAAGTCACTGGTGAATTTCAAAATTTACATAAATCCTATGCCATCATAAAACTGATCATCTTAAAACCTTTAATGTAGAACTAAATTTTATTCATTTATTGTGTTAAATATTTCAATTATTCATCAAAATGAAAAAAGCTGTGCTTATCTCAGTGGAGTTGACTGCATACTTACAAAGATATTGAGTTAAATTTGTGCAGCAAAATGAGAGAGAAGAAATGATACGTTCTTTTTTAAACAATTTAATGTCAAGCTCGCTCTTTCATCCCTAATAGGGCATGTGAATGTTGCTGTGCCTAGCAGGGGACCGAAGGTTTCTCTGTTAGCTATATTGTTATGTTTTGAGGGAATTTAAAACCATTCATAAAACTCAAAATCTCTAAGCATTTTTATATTACTTTGCAACTTCCTTTGGAATATAAATATCAATGACCATTTCAGGATCACATAAAGAAAGCTGTGTATTGAAATTGCCCCTTCCCTATAACTAAGAAATGCACAGTAGTCTCTGGTGTTGGAAATCTACCCATCTTGATCATTCTTTTATCTAACACTTTATTTTAATTAGATGTAATGAACTCAAATAGTGGAGGTAGGAAAGGCATCTATGTAGTTCATGATGATTTCTTTTCTTTCCAGGGGTCTTAATGCTTCAACCCCAGTATCATTCAGAAAATACTTTTTCATTTCCTTGGACAAGTCAAGAGACCTGAGAACCCGCTGCCTTGCGATTACCTTGGGTAGCAATCTTTAGAAGAAAAAGTTATTTGTGTTCTTTCTCTCCAGTTTATTGTGCAGACACTGAAACTTGCACTATAATTCCACAGTTTCTTCTAATTCCGGTCATGGGACTCTGGAAATCTGAGGTCAGATAATTCTCTTATAGAGAAATCCCTTTGAAATGAACAAGAATAAAATTATAATTAAAGAGTAAGAAAGGCAGAAAGGCCCAGGAAACAGGGGGGATGGAGAAGAAGGGAGAGAGAGAGAAAAAAGAGAGAGAGAGACACTGAGGCTTCCTCTCAAGACTTTGCTCTCTATCTTATGTACCAAACCTAGAAACCATCAAAGGATCAAATTTTCTTAACTGGAAACAACTTTCAACGGCTTCAGAATCCTTTGTTGGGGGATTAAAGTTGCAATGCCACAGCCCGTAAACTTGTGGGAATTCACACTCTGGTCACTTCTCCTTTGAGGCTAAAGGAATACCAATATATGCTGGTTGAAGTTCTGTTCACTGGGACGATTTCCCACAAGCTTTGCCTTTCAGGATCATCCCAGCTGCTACAATAGTGCTTCAACTATTCATCTTTGGAACCATCTGGAAATCAAGCCTGAGTTTTTCTTCCTCAGCCAACTGTTCAACACAAATATATGGACTGAAAAAAAAATCCAGTGCTGTAGGAATCCATGCAATGAGATCTGAGTTCTTTCTTCACTCACTTGCACCTCGGGATGTGCTCGAAGCTGATTCCACATTCACTACCTTCATTTTATGAGGCGCTTCTGTGCATGACCAACTTATGGATTGAAGGGTTGACAACATCCAGATCCTGGTGCTCCCAAACTCTAAGATTCTGCCCTGTGATTTATCTATAAGTCCCTGTCACAGCCTCCATGAAGCATCGCTCCTGGCACGTATATCCCAAGAAGCGTCAGATCTGCTCAAACAGCCAGGCAGCTTTCACAGCAGCCTGAATCTGTCGCCAAATTTTATTTTGTTTTAGGACTAAACTGAAAAAATGATCAAGGTCTTTATGTCCTAGTACATGACACAAGCTGGATAGTTGATATAATTCTAAAGTAGGACAAGGTAACGAAAAGTTTGTGCTGTCAGTTGAAATAAAACTACTTGTGACGATCCTTATTTACAGAGATGGAGAGAATGCACTTGCCAGCTCAATGCCTGCATATCAGAGTCCAGGGGATATGGACCTTTACTCTGGCAATTGAAGTATATTTGGGAAAAAAAACAGCTATAATTAGTCATCACTGATTAAGTATAAAATAATTCATTCTTATACTCTAAGATCTGTCTTCATCGCAGATGAATTAAATGAGTTAAACAAAGATTGGTAGAAATCACTACCTGTATCTTTGAAATCATCTTCATGGCACTAATATTTGTAATTTTTGTAATGAATACAAAATGGCTTTTGGCTAGCTGTTTTTTTGTGCTGTAATAGTTCTAGTGGTTTCCACATAGCCTTCCCTACAATAACATCTCTACTCTAGAATTCAAGGACCCTATAGCAGTGCTAATTGCTAAGGAGGTTTATTTAGATTTTTCACTCCTGACTGAGAAGTAGTTGTAGAATGGGCTAGGGATCCGCCAGCCTGACTGTGGGAATGGTCTGAGCTAAAAACTCATCTCCATAAACCACAATCTGCATGGTGGACAACAATGGTGAGTCTCTATTATCCAGTACCCCCCCTCACAGCTGAATAGTTTCCCCTTTCCCTGTACTATACACACAGACTCATACACACCCACACACAGAATTTCATTCAACATGGATTTGACCTTAAGCAAAAAGTATATTGTCTTTATGTCTGGTAGATTCTGGGTCATAGGGTAGGCAATTAAAATTAAAGAAAATGAATATAAACTTGAGGACAACATATATCAATGTAAGATCAACAGATTCTTCCCATTTAAACAACAACAAAAAAAAACCTACATCAAATTCTTCTTAGATTCAGAGAAGAGAGTTTACGACTATTGTTGTGCTCCGAATGATTTCGTGCCCACAACATTCATGTGCTGAAACCTAACTCCCAATATAGTGGCATTAAGAGGAAGGTCTTCAGATCACCATGGCAAAGCCCTCAGGAATGACATTTAGTCCCCTTATAAAAGAGAGCAAAGAGATCTTACTTGTCCCTTTCATGTGAGGACACAGCAAGAGGTTGGGTATCTACCACCGAGAAAGGGGGCCTCTCTAGAACTGAGCGTGCTGGCACTATCGTCTGAGGCTCCCAGGTTCCCTTCCAGAACTGTGAGAGAGAAATTTCTATTGTTTATAAGCCACCCGGTCTGTCATTGTGTTAATTAAAGCCTGAACAGACGGAAACACTGATATTGAATTGAAAGCAAAAGTAACAGAGATGCTACTTTGTCCCACAGGATGATGCTCAAACCAAAGGACACTGTAACAAAGCCAAATGGATGTAAGACACCATGAAGGAACAGGAAGATGGTGCCACGACATAGCTGAGCACTTTTATGTCCCACAGCTGTACTTTAAGAAAGCCTCAGACTTCATCAGCATTTGGGTGGTGTTTAGAAACCAGAAACTCCTGTGGTGACTGGACGTGGGTGGGAAATGACCTTGCATCTTGTTCTTGTGTCTCTGGAATATCACAAGATAGTTTGTCTCATCCAACACCAGCTGTAGGCCTTGCCTACGTAGCCTACGCTTACACAAGCAATGGCGGAATGGAGGAGCTGTTCCCCTACAGCAAGAACAATCTGGAACCCACAACCTAAGCTGAAAGTCACCAACATGAGCTGGGACTCTTAGAACAGCCTGGAACTCATGTCAGTTCTCACTGCCTACAGCCTTGATGAAATGGGTGCACACCTAATGAACTTGGCATCCTTTTCCCCAGAGCTAAATATACAACCAGATAAAGAGTCAAAGAAGCTGAAAAAGTATCTGGGAAAAAACCTCCTACAGCCACCCATGTAGGATGGGTTCCAGGACCCCCCCCCCCACTGAAACCCAATCCCCAATGTAATGGCATTAAGAGATGGGGTCCATGGGAGGTGACTCGGTCAAGATGGCAAAGCCCTCATGAATGACATTAGTACCCTTGTAAAAGAAGACACAGAGAGCTAATTCACTCCTTCCACCAAGTGAGGACAAAGCAGGAAGTCAGATTTCTGCCACCCTGAAGGGGGCCTCCAAAAATAAAGGGATACTGAAGTCCCCTATACAAAATATTGTAGCATTTGCAGATATCCAATGGATGTCTTCCTGTATACTTTAAATCATCACCAAGGTGCTTACACACAAATGTGGTAATAGCTACTACAATGTAAAAACTATGTAAATAATTGTTACACTGTATTGTTTAGGGAATAATGACAAGAAAACGAATGTCTGTACATGTTCAGTACAGACACAATCATCCACTTTTTTCTCAAAGATTTTTGATCTGTGACTCTATAAATGCAAATCCGTGAATACGGAGGCCGACTGCAATTGCAAACCTGCTTACGCCTAGGTGGTCACTGAGGGGAGCTAGCAGCTAAATGACGAGCTGTGTGAGCCTAAACGTCATCTGCACTGAACACGTGAGAAGGGTGGCCGCTGCTTTGCTTTCATCCAGCAAAACTTGTAAAGCAAAATTTCTTGCGATTTACCCTAATTGGAAATACACAGGAAAGTATATTCCAGAAAATATAGTTCACTTGAGTTAAATTGATATTCTATAAAGTCGTATGTATTAGTTATCTAGGTATGCCAAAACAAAACGCCACATACTAGGGGACTTACAAAAGCAGAAATATACCCTCCCCCCCATTCTTAAGGTTAAAAGTAAAATACTAGTGGTGAGCTCCCACCTACTGAGCACAACGTAAGTGTACGCTGGGTACAGGACACAGCTGCAACAAGGACTTTACCTAACTAATGCAAACATTGTAACCCAATCTTTTGTATTCTCATATTAATGTGGAATTTAAAAAGAAAGAAAAAAAGAGCAAAAAATTAGTTTATAGCAAGGCCTTGGTTCTCCTTAAACCTATATGAAAGAATCCTTCCTTGCAACTTCCTAGAACAGTGTTTTTCAACCTTTTTATATCTCACCGCATACTTGAACCTATTGTTGAACTTCCATGGTACATTGAAATTGTACTGATAAAAAAACAAGTAAACAGAATGAATATGGTTACTGTGCTTTGAACCTCTTTTGAAAATAATTTAATTAATGATCTATAAAAAGTTTCCAGCACACCAGTTGAAAATCTCTGTCCCTGAGTCTTGTGGGGGACATCAGTGCAAGATGATTCTTGGTTTGTGGTTCCATCACCTGGTTTCTGTCTCTATCAGCACATGCCATTGTCCTTGAGTCACTGTCATCAGATGCATTTGTCTCCCTTATAAGGTCACCGTGGATTAGATTCTCCTCTAATAATTTCAGTCTAACTTGATTACATCTTCCTTTTTCTTTAATTGTAAAACGTTGAAATGTTAGGAGATTGACTAATCAGATTATTGCTTCTATTCTTATAATCTAATTAAACATGACCAAGAGAAGTCACAACCGTTGGCCATCAGTTCAAGGTTGCCTCTACTGGCCAATTTGCAAACAAATTGAAAAGTGACCAACATTCTACAATCTTTTTAACGTTAACCTTGAATTATAACTTCAGGTACAGTTGTGTTGTGTTTTAAAAAGTTGAAGTGATTAAGAAACATCACTTCCAAGCCACATATGTGAGGAAATAATATCTTCTGCTGAAATTCTATAGTCTGGGGGCATTGTCAGACACATAAAAAATGAAGATTGAAAATTTATCTATGAATCCTGCCAAGTTTTTCAATAAATATATAAAGTAATTTAATGTTGCAGAAGTAGTTATTTGTGTGCTAGTCTTATTGTGTGGTAGAACTCAAAAAAACTTGAAAATATTTTATTGAGGTAAAGTTTAGATTGGGTTTAGAAGTATATCTCTAAATTAGACATTTCCAAAGCCCCCAAAAATAATCTATTTATCTTATGGTAGGTAATACACTCTCCTGATCTCTGCTGCAGAGAAAACATAGAAAAGAAAACATGAGTTTCAGATAAGTAAAGCCGAGAATTAAGAGTTGGAAATTGTTCTTATATAAAGTAGCTGCACCATGTAATAATTTTAAAACAAAAGTGCCAAAGAAAAAAACAATTTGGGGCTATGTACCTGATGTCAAATAGTGGAATTCCTTATTCATGATTGTTCATTTAAATTCTTCCTTAAGTGCCTTTTCTCTACTAGACATTAGGTAAGGCATTGTCAAGGTATTGACTTAGCCTGGTGATAGTCACAAAAGCAAGCAACTATAATTTACTGAAATGAACAGCACAAAAGATGGGCAAGCAAGATGCTTGAGTACCTACAGGAAACACATTTTGCCTGGCCAGGAGGATGGAAAAAGCTTTGTATGAGATGAAACATAAAAAATTAAAAAAAAATAGTAAGAAAGCAAAAAAGGTTTGACTTATAGATTGAAAAAAGCATAAAAAGGCTATTAGCATTGAAAAACCAAAATAATGAATACAGGCATGTATTTCCATACAGTGTGTGTTTATATAGAAGATTGGCGGTTTAATTTAAGCAATTGAAGTGAAAAAAAAGAAAAAAAACCTGTCTATAAAGTTTCTACATTTTTATATCCTATTTTTTAACTTTTAGAAACCATTTTTAAATTTGTATTCATTAAAATTCACTTTAAAATTGATTTTAAATTATTTGTATTCATTAAAATTCAGTTCTATGAAATTTGACAACTGTATCCATCTTGTAAGTATCCTTATAAGCAAAGTACAGAACAGTTGAACTCTTCCCAAAATTCCCCCCTTCTTTCTTTTTATAATCCTTCTGATGCCTCACTTTCAACTGCTGGTAAACTGGTAACCACTAGAATTTTATTTTTTCTGGAATGTCTTTGAATGTTATCAACGACTATGCAGCATTTTGGATGTGACACCCGAAATTCAACATTATTACATTAAGATTCATATTTGCTGTTTGTGTATCAATAATCTACTACTTTTTATTGTTGAATAACGCTCCATTGTAAGGTTAGACCACAGATGTTTATATTCTATTGAAGGATATCTGGATTCTTTCCATCAGGGGACAGTTATTAATCAATTCATTAAAACATTCATGCACAATTTTTATGGGAATATATATTTTTATTGCATATATATATATATATATATATATATCAGGTGGCCATATGGCATGTGTATGTTTATCTTTATGAGAAATTGTGAAACTGTGTTTCCAAGAGGTTGAGCCATTTTTATTTCCAACAGCAATGGATGGGAATTCTGGGTGTTCAGCATCCTCACCATTACTGGATATTCTCAAGTTTCCTGTTATTTTAGTTTAGGCATTCTAACATGTGTATATTGGTATATAATTATTATTTCAATTTACATTTCTCTGCTGACAAAGGCCATTGAGCTTATTTTCACGTGCTTATTTGCCACTTGTATATACTCTTTGGAAAAAAAATTTGTCCATATCCTTTGTCCATTTTTTTTTAAAGTTTGAGCTATTTGTTTTTGAGAGTTCTTTTTTTTTTTTTTTAAGAGATAGATTCTCCCATTATCACCTTCACTAGAGTGCTGTGGCAAACTCCAACTCCTGGGCTTAGGCGATTCTCTTGCCTCAGCCTCCTGAGTAGCTGGGACTACCAGCACCCGCCACATTGCCCAGCCTTTTTTTGTTGCAGTTTGGGTGAGGCAGGGTTTAAACCCACCACCCTCAGTATATGGGGCCAGTGCCCTACCCACTGAGTGATAGGTGCCAGCCTGAGAGTTCTTTACGTTTTCTGAATACAAGACCTTTATCAGACATATAATTTACATAGATTTTCTCTTAGTCTACAGCTTTTTACTTCATTCTTGTATTTTAGAGAATAACAGATTTTAGAAAAGATGTTTTTGATTGTGATTTAAAAAATGTAACATGAAATCTACCCTCTTAACAAATTTTAAGTGTACAGTACAATGTTCTTAACTCTATGTATGTTATTATACAACAGATCTCTAGAACTTTTCTATCTTCCACAACTGCATCTCGATACCTTTCAAACACCACCTCCCCATTTCTTCCTCCATTCAGCGTCTGTGGCTACCAGTCTACTGTCTGAGTCTGTGGGTTCAACTATTTTAGGAAGCTCCCAGAGGTAATATCAAGCATATTTGTTCTGTGACAGGCTTATTTCACTTAGCACAGTGAAGTATTTGTTTGAAAGGCTCATCCTTATAGCAATGACATGATTTCCTTTTTTTCTAAGGCTGAATAATATTTGTGTGTGTGTATTTTAAAATTTTAAACTACTATATTTATTGAATATAATGTAATATTTTAATATATATCTCCACATTGTGAAATGATTAAATGGTTAAATTAGCATATCTATCACTTCACACAATTATATTCTTTGTGCTGAGAATATTAAAAATATACTCTTAGCAATTTTCAAGTACACAATGCATTATTATTAACCATAGTCACCATGCTTCTTTCACTGTCCAAAACTTATCCCATTTGTCTAACTAAAACTTTGTATTCTGTGACCAATATTTCCCATCCATTCCCCCACCAGACTTGAGTAAGTACCATGCTACTTTCTGCTGCTATGAGTTCAACTTTCAAGAAATCTCCATGTGAGTGAGGATCATGCTGTATTTGCCTGATACGTCCCTGAGTTATTTCACCTAGCATAGTTCCCTAAGGTTCATCTATGTTATTGCAAGACGACAGGAATACTTTCACTTTTAATGTGGAATTTTATTCTGTTGTGCTTCTACGCCACACTTTAAAAACCAGTGGATCCATCACAATGGATGAATGGACACTTAGGTTGATTCTGTACCTTGGCTATTGTGAATAACGCCTTGATGATCATGAGAATGCAGATATCTCTTCAACACACTATCTTTCTCATTGAATAGAATACTTAAAGATAGAATTGCTGGGTCATATGTTAGCTTAGTTTTTAATTTTTCATCATATCTCCATCCTATTTCCCATAATAGCTATAATACTTTACATTCTCAGCAACAGTGTACAAGATTCCCTTTTCTCTACATTCTTGCCAATGCTTGCTATTTATTTTTCTTATAATATTTATTATAATAGATATGAGGTGTCATCTCATTGTGGTTTTAATTTGCATTTTCTTGATAATTACTAATGAATGTTTTTTTCCTATGTTTTCTTCTAGGTGTTTATAGGTATTACGTTGACTTTTAAAATCAAGTTTAAGTTAATTTCTGTGATTATATAAAATAAGGGTTAAATTATATTCTTTTGCATGTGAATAATCAGTTTTCTCTACACAATTTGTTGAAGAGACTATACCTTTCATCACTATGTAGTCCTCATGTATGTATGTTTAACTCTTGGGTCTCTACTCTCTTCCTTTGGTCTCTCCAATCAGTTTTTATGCCAGTACCATATTGTTTTCCTTACTTTAGCTTTGTAACATGTTTTGAAGTCAGAGAAAGTGCTTCAACTTTGTTTCTCATTCAACATCATTTTGGCAACTTGGGGCCTTTTGTCATTTCTTATCAATTTTAGATTCTTTTCTACTTTTTTTACTACTTTTGTAAAAAGTGTCATTACCACCTTTGGCTTCATATCTCATAAATGTGTTTGGAATTACTTCCTCCTCTATAATATTTTAGAAGAAATTGTTAAGTCTGTTTTAAATGTTGGAGGAAGTCTTCAGTGAAGCATAATGATTTGGGGCTTTTATGAAATATTTTTGTTACTAATTCAATCTCTTTACTGCTTATAGACCTATTCAAATTTTATATTTCTTACTGATTGAGCCTTATTATGTTACACATTTCTAGGAATTTGATTCTTGTAGGTCATCTAATTTTTAAAAAAACTTTTGTGTATAATTGCTCAGAGTAGCCTCAGCCATTTTATTTCTATGACATCATTTGTAATATTCCCTCTTTCATTCCTGAATCCTGGTGACAGCACCCTCATTTGTTTAATATTTTAAAAACAGAGAATTATTGAAAGAATACTACATATATACTACATATAAGGAGGATAAGACTTTAAATATTTGTACGTGAACAGGTGTGCAAATATACATATAACTGAACTCATGGAGGACTGTTGTTCTAGGCCCCAAATTTCTCAACATCCCCTGACATAGTATATTAACATCATTAAGTTTATAAAGGCTAATTGCTTTTGAATAAAGCCTATATTACCATGGTTCAAGTTTAAATGTCTAAAAGAAACCCACTGAAAAATTCCTCCAGGCTTCTTTTCATTTCTGGAGACAAACAAAATTATCAGTTTCTTGTATTTCTTTGCTAAATATTTTTAATATATACATACTAATGTTTTAAATTTATATTTTGCAACTATGATACCATATATAGAAAATATTTTGTACTTTCTAAAAATTTATTAGTAAAAATGAAAAAAAAAATTACTTACAGCTTAAATTTCTGTCAATAGTAAAAGGAATTGTATACAAAACCAGTACATTGTACTCCATAAATGCATTAATGTACACGGCTATCATTTAATAAAAAAAAAAAACTCTATATATTGAATTTATCAACAGTCATATAGATTTTAAAAGGTACTATCCTAAGAGCAGAAGCAAAATGAGTCAATCTCAGAATCCTGCCTTTGACCTTCCTTCAAAAATATTCTAGCTTGGGCAGTGCCTGTGGCTCAAAGAGTAGGGTACCGGCCCCATATGCCAGAGGTGGTGGGTTCAAACCCAGCCCTGGCCAAAAACTGCAAAAAAAAAAAAATATTCTAGCTTTACAACTGTCACACCCAAATATTAGTTTAAAAACCAATAAAACTTGTATTTTACAGAGTGCAATGGTTCCTGTGCTGTTCTGGCGCCGTATGCTTTGGCCGCATCATCCTTGCATTACGGTATCTGAAGATTCCGTCCCTATTTACTTCTATCCCTGCGCCAGCTCCTCTGTCCTGGGCTGTACTCTCTTCTGTTTTGTTCTTCTCCCAGACTTCTCAGTTCTTGGCGCCCCTCCCATCTCGCCTTATCTGCCTGATGACTCTGTCTTGGCTCCTCAGAGCTACCATCATAGTCACAGATTTCTCCAACTGTCTCTAACATTTTAAAATTCTACCCTCTAAACCCAACTGCAGCACTTGCTTTTTGAAGACGTGATTTTTCCACCCTTTGACCTCTATCTTTTCCATTCGCTCTTATCAGTATATAACTTTTAAGGAATACTTTCATATAAGTAAAAGCAAAATTAAGTTTATTCAGGGAGAATTTAAAGAAAATAAGAACTCATAACAAATGCAAATATAGCAAAAATGAGAACAATGTGTTTTAACGTTCTCTGAAACATTGAATCTACTTGTTCTTGGTGAATTTTTGATGGCTCTCCGTGATCATTATTTTCTAATTTACCTGAATCATCACATTAAGAGTTTGATTGTTCTACTTGGGAAAGATGCATTATTTTATCAACTCACAAATTCTTTAAAAAAGGTTAAGAGCCATAGTCCTATGTTGCAAAAAAAAAAAAAGAAAAAGAAAAAGAAAGAAACAGGAAATACTAATTGCTAGCCTTGCAGAATGTGGTACATCATTTACCACTTCTGAAAGCCACTTGGTGTGTGCATATATAAATATTCTTAGTTCCCTGGAAGTATCCTAGAGACCCAGAGATTTAAATTTGATTTTAAACAGCTAGGAGTTTCCTACAATCTAACTAATCATGGATTTTAATTTCCCATTAACGGTATTTGTTCTGTTCTCGCTAGTTTAAAGATTGCCTCTTGACAGAGCAAAAAGAAGCAAAATGGGTTTGGGTGGCTATGTTTATAAAGAATGTCTGGCTTGGCAGACTGAGTTATTTATTGTCTTATTTTAAGTATCTGTAATTATCATATGTAATTATACCTAAAATAATTCAGGAATGTTATATCTATGTCATCACTTTAATGACCACATTAAGCTAATGTATTTCTCCACAGTACTACAATCGCCAGTGTTTCATCAACAAACACTATCACAATTCTAATTATATATTTGAAGAGTTAGTATCTGAGGATAACTCAAAAGTTAGGTTTCCTATGAGACTTCACTGGTGTTCTCTCTGTGTTTATAATGTTTAAAACTAATAGTATTGTCTATTTAAACTACTGTTTCCATTTAGGATGAAGTCCAGATTAAGAGTTCTTTTATGGTGTTCCATCTATCCTCAGAAATTTTCAGACCCTTCAGGAAGATCCTATGGTGCATCTTAGAAAGGTACAGGAGAAACTTACTAAATGCAGAATATAAATGTCTTCATACAATAACTAAGAAAATGCCATGAAGGGTATGTTAAATAGTTTGAAGAAAACATTTCAGATTGTATATGGAACCAGCACATTGTACCCCTTGATTGCACTAATGTACGCAGCTAAGATTTAATAAAAATAATTAAAAATTAAAAAATAAAAAAAAGCCAAAAATTAAAACTTGATTTATTACCATGCCATCTTATATGCAAACTGTGGCAGCATATTGTATTAGTCTGTGGTAGTATTTTTCATGTTTATGCATAAATATTAATAATTTATTGTTATAAAAAAATTTTCAGACCCTTCAGGAAGATCCTACCATGTCATCCAAAGCATAAATACAATTATATCAATATGTCAAATTTTTCTCATCTCAATTAATGTTTCACCTAAACAAAATATGGATATTTTAATCCATTAGGGGAAATAAGATTAGTACAGTGGTGGAATACAGTCTGCACTCTGAACCCACTGGTTCTGCATCAATGGATTGAACCATGAATCGAAAATATTTTTAAAACCATAATAATATAACAATAAAATAACACAATTTAAAAATATAATATAACAATGATTTATATAGCATTTACATTTTATTTTATTTTATTTTGAGGCAGAGTCTCGCTCTGTCACCCTGACTAGAGTGCTATGGTGTCATCGTAAATCACAGCAATCTCAGACTGTGGGAATCAAGAGATCCTCTTGCCTCAAACTCCCTAAAAGCTGGAATGACAGGTACCTGGCTGGTTTTTCTGTTTTATAAGAGACAGGATCTCGCTGGCTCAGGCTGATCTCAAACTCCTCAGCTCAAGTGATCCACTTCGCTTGGACTCCCAGAGTGCTAGGATTGCCTGCCCAGCCCGTTTACATGTTAATAGGTATTGTAAGTAATCTAGAGACCATGTAAAGTACATGAGAGAATGTGATTAACATAAGTATTATCTCATTTTACACGAGGAACTTGAGCATCTGTGGGTTTGGTATTCACAGAGGGTCTAGAAACCAATCCTGTGTGAATACCGAAGGACAACTACCCATACACATTTTAAGAATAGAAAAAATAAGCTGTACTAATGTCATAATACTCAAAATATACCAATAACTAAAGATGAATACAAGTCACATTTGACTTGTGCAGTTACAAGAGGTGCTCATAACAGTCACCATCAGCATCCAGACACTCCGATTATCACAAAATAGTGTTTGAGACACGGGGAGAAAGTGTCCTTTTGCAGGGCTGTGCACGCTCTTTTGATATCTTCACCCAATACTACCTGTACAGAGGGTTTTCTACAGGACACCACATCCTTTAACGTCTCCTATAGTTCCACAATATTCTCAAATTTGCACCTCAAATGACAACCATGCTTCCACTGTTTTCTTTGGCTGTCCTGCCTATCACGTGGTGACACTAGTATTCACTTGATTGATGCCATCTTTTGAGTGAATGTCATATTGCACCTTGCTACCGTCATTCAATTCAACTTCCAAAAGTGATACATAAATAACGTCTCCTGAAATGTGTGTACATGTTCCTGTCAACCCCAGTATATTTAATTCAGGAAATACATAGAAGATAATTAGCTGTAGTTCAAGGAGCTGTAGAACGTAACTTTTGGATGCAGAAATCTTGGGTTAAAAGGCTTTTTCTAGTACAATGTGTGTCACCTTGGATAAATCATTTGGTCTGACAGTGGGGACAGTAAAATCACACATGACAGCTCTCCGGTGGGCCTCCGATGGGAGGGTTGGGAGAATACTTGTAAATCACAAAGAAAACTGGCTGAACACAGATGGTAAAATGGTACATTTTTCCAGCCATTTTAACTCCAAAAACTGTGTTAGCAAGTTTTAAAAATAATTAAGATTAATGGCAGCAATACATATCCTGATTCATAGTTCAAAGAAATGAAGTCTGATCCTCAACTAAGGTACATTTATTACATACACCACAGTTTGTTGATACATTCATGGGTTGAGGAGCACGCAGACTGCTTCCATGGCTTGGCAATCATGAATTGAGCTGCACTAAATATTCCGCTGCAAATGTCTCTGTGCTAAAATGATTTTTCTTCTTTGGGGTAGATACCTAGTAATGGAATCTATTCAGCCATTTAAAAGATGGAGACTTTACATCTTTTACATTTATGTGGATGGTGTTGAAATATATCTTCTTGGTAAAGTATCACAAGAATGGAAAAATAAATAGCCTATGTACTCTATACGAAGATGAAATTGATATATAAACAATTACATGCTCATATGAACAATACAACACAAAAATAGTCTAGTGGGGGGGTAGAGGGAGGCAAGAAGGGTAAGAGGGTGGGGGGAGTTAGGAAGGATCTCATCTAATGTGCACATTTTGAGGGTATATAACACACCCACCCACCGGGTGAGGGGCATTTTTACAATTGTGACTTTACTCCAGAAGAGAGAAAAAGTAACCTAAAAAGTTGTACTCTCCTGTTAACTTGAAATTAAAAAAATAAATAAAAATACCTCTGTTGCTACCTCACAGAAGTCATCTTGGGCTGGTCATAAGAGGTGGTGGTGATGAGAAGGGGTATGATGCCAAATAATATGCATGAGAAATATTTGGATAAGTCTAAATTCCGCTTAGAAGTCAATTAAATAGATGATGAAGTCTTGGTGAAATAGGTATTTTGACACCAACCTTTCCTACTGAAATTGTCTCTGTCATTTTCAAAACTTAGATAAATTAAGTCAGGTATCCACAACAAAATTCATAAGTAACAAAAATTACCAATATGTATAATAACATATTAGCGTACCTCTGATGCAGAAATTATTATCTCTAGATACATCAGGAACAAGAGACTGGAAAATTATGTACTTTGCCTAATGTGACTGACACCGTAACAGAAATAATAGAGGTATTTAAATTTAGAGTTAATGTTCACACTTATAAGCATCATTTCCCACTTCCGGTATTTGCAATACAATCATTTCTTGAAATGCAGCTTTGAAGAGATTATAGAGACCATAGTTGAGCAGGGATAAACAATGCATCCACCATGGGCAGTGCCTTTGGCTCAGTGAGTAGGGTGCAGGCCCCATATACCAAGGGTGGCAGGTTCAAACCCAGCCCTGGCCGAACTGCAACAAAAAAATAGCCGGGCGTTGTGGTGGGCACCTGTAGTCCCAGTTACTCTGGAGGCTGAGACAAGAGAATCGCCTAAGCCCAGGAGCTGGAGGTTGCTGTGAGCCATGAAGCCATGGCACTTGACCAAGGGCGACAAAGTGAGACTCTGTCTCTAAAAAAAAAAACCAAAACAAACAATGCATCCACAAAAAAATCGTCTCTACCAAGTGAAAAATTTAAAATCCGAGAGAAGACTTGGAGCAACCTAGCTTCGAACCTTTAACTCTTCTGGACTAACTTATGTGTTTTCGAGAATGAAAGGAAATGCCATGTTACTACTATAATAGTGGTGCTGGGGGGAGTCATCAACCCACCCTGCGTTCAGAGGGTGCGGGCTAGAGATTGGCAGCCTTTACTAAAACTCTTTCATTGAAGAAACATTTCTCACAACATGATATTCTCACTGCTGAGGACAGAATAAGCAACTTTCCCTGACATAGTATGTTTGGGATCCTTCTTCATGAGAACACTGTGGTCGGTGGTAGGGTTTGGGAAATCATGCAAAGGATAGATTTGACACCATCACCTTCTTCCCCGGTTGATTGCCTTCTGCAGTAGCTGTGTCTACTACAAAGATTATGAAACAATCAAAGAGATGGTGGAAGAAATGGGAGATTAGGTGTAGAGTTAAAGACTTAATTTTTCCATGAACATTTATGATTTGGCCATAGTGCTTCTCAGAAGACTTGGAGTGCTTCCTTTTTCTTTATGGGAAACACTATCTCACAAGATGCTACCATGCATTCTTTCGGTTCGCTCCCCCTAACTACTGTTGGGGACCTCAAACCGGAAAGCAATGTTGTGTCAACTCACGATCCCCGAGGGCACAAGGCTGGAGTCCTTGGGTTACACAGGAAGTTTAACACGGCTGTTTCCCAATCACAGTCATGCATTAGCGCAGTTAAGCATATTTTACTATACAGATTGCTCATTCTTTTTAATCAATTCCTGTCACTGCTTAAGATTACTGAGGAGCATAAACATATGTGTAGGATCATTAGTCATGGCCCTGCAAGCCTGCCACCTATTAGCACAGTCAGACAAGTCCTTAAGGATGCCATGGATACCCCGCCCACATCCCCGAGGAAGTCTAAACATGGGTTTAATAAGGTTTGCTAGTTAACGCTGTGCAAACCAGTCTGTTTGACCAATGCCCGTATTTCTTGTTGCTTTGGATTTCCATCATTTGGGCTTAGCTCTCTATGATAACTATGATTAATATATTTAACACAGATATTGTAAATAGACTTGGGACTTCCTAAAAGAGCAAATTAGAAATGGTTTGGGGTATAACTGAGCATGAAATTCCACCTAACGCTTACCTGATCATGAGAAGTCATCTTGGGCTGGTCATAAGAGGTGGTGGTTAGGAGAATGGGTGTGATGCAAACCAATATGTGTGAGAAATATTCGGATAAGCCTAAATTCCTCTTAGAAGTCAGTTAAATAGATGAAGTCCTGATGAAACAGGCATTTTGACACAAACCTTTCCTACTGAAATTGCCTCTGTTTTTCTCAAAACTTAGATAAATTAAGTCAGGTAACCAACATCTGTGAGTAATCCACAATTATTTGAGATTTCCGCCAACATCACGCAAATATTATAGGTACCAGTGTGTCATTCGAATTCTTATTCTTCCCCCATGAGCACAAACAGGGTTTCTTTGTAATAAACATCAATCACAGGCTCTCTATGGAATGATTCCATAGTCGGCACGAATCACCCTCATTCCAAGATTTTATACAGTCACTTAGTGCTACCATACCTTAAAAATAAGTAGAGTTCTTGTGAAGTTCATTATCTCAGCAGGGAATGTTTGTGATGATGGAAGTGCCAAGCTTCATCAAGTTGTTCATGCTTTTTCCATTTGATTAATGTGACCCAATTCTGCTTTCCTCCGATGATAACTTGTTTTAACTCACTTTAACAATGAGTCAATTTGGTTTGTAAAGCCTTGTTGATTAAAACTCAGTTTAACACTTCCTGATACAGTATCTTGTGTTTTAGCTGTAAGAAATAACTGAGAATCTTCCAACTCAGCTATCTTAAGAAGAAAATGTGAGGAAATAGAAAATTGACAAATCTAAAACAGCACTAGTTCATTTTTCCTTCCCCCTCGCAACTATTAACCACATTGGGCTATGCGCCACCCTCAAATCATTAACCCGTCAATTCTCAAGTCACAATCCTGGCCCAGCCTGAACCATTTTCAATCTATTTATTTGACTATACCTTGATAAATTACTATCATATTTGGTTCAAGTAAATTCCTGGATTTCATGACACATGATTTGCATCATCCTGGTTTCATAGCATTACTTTCTTCTGACATATCCAGAAACATATTCATGCTACTTTATACTATTCTCATTATGTTTTGTCTAAGATTTATTCCAATACCCTCTGACACAGGTGGAGGCTAGTGGGAATATCTTACCAATAACTTCAAGTATAATCCTGATATTTGTAAAACCACTCACTCGTAGATTCTAGGAAACCCAAACAAAAAAAGTAGTCCCTCTTTTTTAAAATGCTCATTTGAAATACTGAGTAACTTTTATCAAATAAACCTCAAAATTATTGGTAGTTAAGTTCTCAGGTAGTTAAAATTTTAACTCAAGTACTATATATTCGCCCTAAGAATCAAGGGTAATTGGTAGCCTTGATATACTAATTAAAAGATTGAAAATAAAATGTATTGTTAGTTTTTCTATACATCTTTCATACTGCTGGAAAGTGAAAATACAATTTATTATTACTTTTTCTATATATCTTTAATATTCCCAGAAGGAAATTTAGTTTAACTACAAATAGGTACACACACACATGCACACACACCCACACATACATATATAAAGCAATATTTGAAAGATGGGACTTCGGTATTTATAACTGCCAAGATACAGCATATTAGGGTTGAAATCAAGCCTTAAACTGTCTGCATTCCTTGTTTTTTTTAACCACATCTGGTTTCTCAAACGTATCCACTAAGTCTTTCTATCAGTAGTGTAAACTCAATTAGGTTCTTGCAAAGTTTAGGTATTTCTCCGTCTTTAGTTTCACACCCCCACCTCATATCAGCAAGATTTTGAATAAAACCCCATGGAACACAGCACCATGGAGGGCCAGCCGTGACATTGCAACTTGGCGTCACTCCAGAAAACTCCCAATTGGTGAATAATTCCAAGAGTCTGTGGCCTCTGGGATGATCCTAGAAAATCATGCTGCAAGTTACCCTTCTCAACCCCTTCCCATCCATGGCTGTTGTCTTAGCCTATGTTACAAAGCCTGCCAGTGATCCTGAGAGCCTTTCCATCTCACACCACTGTCATCACCACAGAGTCATCAAGGCCTTTCCTGTTTGTTTTCTTCTATCCACTCTTATATTCCCCGGCCATTTAAATGTGGACACTTAGTTGTTTCTTATTTCATTATAACAATTTATTCATTCTGGAGCCTTTGAGTGCATCAGACTGTACCTTATTCTGACATTATATACAGCTGATTAATTTACCTACTGCCTGTCCAGCCCAACATAATGTTTGCACGCTATGTCCTGTCTATTTGCCATGATTTTATAGCTAAGGGTAAACGTCTGGTGCAAAGCTGATTCAGTAACTAGGACAAAAATATTCAACATAGAGCTTAACTTTTCTGCTCTGTGGTGTATCCCTGAAATGTAGTCAAAATATTAACTGTTTTTAGAGACTGTATCAGAATGTTTTGTCTTTACCTTCCTTAATAGTGCCCCCATTCGTATAGTATCCTATCAATATACGCTCATTTCATGAAACAAAAGTGTTTATTTCTATAGAGAATCCTCCTAAATAGAATAAGGTATCTGTGATGTTATGTACAATTGAGTCTTAATTTGGCAACGTTATGACCACATCAATTTTGGTAAATAAATAAATCTTCACAACTATCAATTAGATTGGCATTAGAATTTCATTTAAAAGAGAAAACAAATAAAACCTGTTCTTCTTTCTAAAATTATGAATATGAATGACCTTAACAGTTTTTATTGTAAGGAAAATGTAAAAGATATGTCCTTGTAAACTAATGACTAACCCGTTTGTTCCCCTGACCAAGAGTTCCGTTACAGTGCTTGTGAGTTAGTGCATATCCATTGTAGTTTATATTTTTGAACAATAGATATCCATTTGGAATAATGAATGTATTCAAACACAGTTAGTGGCAGGAAATTAAATAAACATAAGTGTAAATGTTTTAGAAATTTGAGCATAGAAGAGATTTTAGGACTGGCATAGTGAAACCTTCAAGGCTTATAGCACGGAGTGTACATCATAATTATTAACCATCAGTGATTGACTTTTAAGGTAGTGTTAGCTTATTCAGCTTGGTTTCCTTTTATTTTGTGGTTAGTTATGACTTGACCATTGATATAAAAACCAGCGTGCCTTGAAATCAGGTATCTGCTAATTGCTTGAGCATATAACCATATGCCTAACATTTCTAACCATCAACCTTACTTTTGAGGTGTAAATCTGAAATCTGGAGACACATTTTCTCACAAGGATTGCCTTTTTTCTTTTTTTTAGAGTTTTTGTACTTTTCATTTGCACAAAGTAAAACCAGTGTCAAACAAGCCAACTCATCATTCTTTGTCTGTTCTCAAACGGGAACCACTTACAGATCTGCTCTACCTGATGTGTGCGTGAAATTGTGTGACTGCTGACGATTCAGAGGGCTTCATAAACCCCAGATAGAAAGCACAAGATATTCTGTCAGAGTAGGAATCCGTGCTCTGATAGGGTTTCAGAAAACATCCAGGTGAGCACATTTAGAGGTAGACAGCTAGTATTTTTACAGGGTTTGTGTTTCTATTTGAATTTTATTATAATATTTTTTCATAAATAGAGGGTAGCTTTACCTAGCTTTTACTCTTCTTCTGCAAAGATGCAAGGAATAAATTTATTTAATCTTCCCATTTATAATCTTGCATATTTGAAATCACTTGTCATGTATTTTCCAAGTCCAGGAGCCCAATTTTCTGCATTATTTTCACAGTCCAGCTTATCGATTTCTGATTGTTTTTGTCTTATCTTTAGCTTGAAACTGCATCTTATGAATTTTTATCAATGTGAGCTCAATGGAGAGTTCTACACAGAAATATTACCTAAATATAGTAGCTTCTCAATAAGGGATTCTAGAATTGTTGTGTTTTCTTTTGTCTTTATCAAAGTTGAAGGAAATTGCTCACTAACCTCAATAACATTCACTCATTATGGCAAATAAAGGAATCTCAACTAGCAAGATAACAATAATAGGAAGATAAAATTTCCTAGGGAAGAGCACCACTTCTGACATAGATGCCACTGTGTGCTGCAAATTCCAGTGGAAAATCACAGCATTAGAAGTTGTACTATTCTAGTTTGTCATAGATTTTAATATACATTCTTGTTTAAATTTTTTTTATTTTTCATTCGGATTACATATATAATAGCTGTACATCTTTATAGGGTACATGTGATGTTTTGATAAAGACATCAAATGTGAATTGATCAAGTGAGGATAATTGGAGTATCCGACACATCAGACATTTAACATTTCTTTGTTAGAAACATTCCGTTTCTACTCTAGTTATTTTCAAGTATACTCCAACTTATTGTTTATTAAAATCACTTTGTTATGCTATCAGATTTGGCAATAATAAGTTAACATAATTTTTATATGAAAATTTAAGTCGCTACACTTTTAAGACTATTACCTTCTTGGCTCAGTGCCCGTAGCTCAGTGGTTAGGGTGCCAACCACATACACAAGGCTAGTGGGTTCGAACCCAGCCGGTGCCTTCAAAAAACAACAATGCCAACTACAACAAAAAAGAGCCAGTTGTCGTGGCAGGCGCCTATAGTCCCAGCTACTTGGGAGGCTGAGGCAAGAGAATTGCTTAAGCCCAAGAGTCTGAGGTTGCTATGAGCTGTGACACAGCACTCTGCCAAGGGCTAGATAGTAAGACTCTGTCACACACACACAAAAAAGAATATTACCTCTTTAAAATAAAGAGAGACTCCAGAGTACAAATATCAGGTATAATGTCCAAAGATATTCTGATAGGAGCTTCAGTGAACACTTTGATTTCAAATGTATATAGAGACAAATAGATTCATCATTTTTGTTTGATACCCCACAGGTAGCCGGATGAATTTAAGCTAACATTAACAGGTAGTGAACCTCAGAGTCAATATTATTCTCATGGTAACAACTTACATTATATTACAAATGCAACACATAACAACTCAATTAATAAGAAGAAACATAATATATCATTAAATAATATCCAATTCAATTTACCTAGTCTCCTACAACAAATTATAAACCTGAAAGGCTTTTTACCAGAGAAACAGGCTTTCCTTATTCTTTGATATTTACATACCAATGCTATAAAGGTACTTGTTTAGTATTAATTTTCTTAAGTGATATAATTTCAACTGTACACTCTGGAAATACAAAAAAGCACAGGGGCTATTTTTTTATCCATATTTTCACATTTTTTTTTATGGTCATATACATCTAACATATTGCTTATAGATTTTATAAGTATTAATATGGGCTATGAATATACTAATAAGAGAATAAAATGCCCTTCAATATGTAATAATGGATGTTTACTTCTCACCGAGTTTACGTGTTGCCAAATGATCTCCAAGGAATTTTGATTATGTTAACTGATGGCATTAATGCAAATACAATAAAGTATCTGATGTCATTTCTTGGCAAATTTAATGATATATAACGTTATTTAGAACTAAACAAATAAATGGAGGAAAAATTATATTTTTCCTAACATCATAAATGGTATTCTACAAAAATTTATCTGCATTAATTTTGAGAGATACTTGTTATTTATTAAATATAATGGATGTCACAGTGAAAGCAAATTTAGGAAAGCTAAATTTTGCCTCCATTGATAATGAAAATGTTTTTATAAAGAAATAATGTTCATAAGATATTAAATTTTCACCTCTCATAGAAACTAAAAATGCAAATTATAACATGGTACAATACAGTTATGTCTGCCTATGACAAATTAAGAAAAATCATACATTATATTTCTCAGGATCTTGGCTCAACACAGCAGGTTAACACCCTAGTTTGGTTTACTTCTTATTTTCAGACAAACTCATTTTAAATAATAATAAAGGGGTGGGGCTTGTACCTTAGTGGGTAGGATGCCAGCCACATACACCTAGGCTGTCGATTTCGAACCCAGCCCGGGCCTGCTAAACAACAATGACAACAGCAACAACAACAAAAAAATAGCCGGGCGTTGTGGCAGGCACCTGTAATTCCAGCTACTTGAGAGGCTGAGGCAAGAGAATCGCTTAAGCCCAAGAGTTTGAGGTTGCTGTGAGTTGTGACGCCACAGCACTCTACTGAGAGTGACATAGTGAGACTCTGTCTCAAAAAAATAAATTGATTAATAAAATAATAATAAGGGAATAATAATAAAAATTACAAGTTAGTTAACAACAAGTTCTGAGACTTGTTGATAGTTTTTTGACAATAGGGGCATAAGGATGCGTGATAGTTGATAAGGAAAGGACCAAGGGAACCGCGTCTCTCAAGGCTAGGAGAGCAGATGACAGGAAGGTTTAGAAGTTTAGGAAGAAAGCATTAGAACTCTTACTTGTATGTATCTTTAAGTAAATATTAGAAAAAGGTAGACTTTGCCTTATTTTAAGGATGTGGATTATCACAGGGCTCCTCTCGGGGTCTTGCTTTACACGTATCATCATTCAAGGCGATGAAAAGAAAGGGAGAGGGGCCTCCACAGCCCCGCAGCTCCTGGGTGGCCCTGCACTTGGCTCTGCTGCTTAGTAGTTCCTGGGCAACTAGATCGATGTATTCCGTTCAATAGTTTTTATTCTAACTACCATTGAAAATAAGTTTTTGTCTTTGAATGTCCAGAGATGAGGGTGTGTTAATAATGCAAATAAATTAAATAAGTAGAACTGATTTTTCTCCTACTTTTACGTTGAGAACTGAGCCATAGCATGAGATTTTGTCAAATGATGATCAAGTAGGCTGCAAGTTGGATCATCATAATTGGAAACTGACATCTTTCTAAGCTTTTATTTTTGCAGAATTGTAATGTGACAAAATATTCTTGTCATAAACTATAAATGATATACATGTGCAAATTATGTAAATATGCTAATGTCACTTACAAATAATTTATAAAGAGTGATGCATTATAAATAGAAAAATATTCATTGTTATAACATGAATATATTACATAATTGTGTATGTGGATATCTAGTGTGTATGCCTGTGTGAGTGCGCAGCTGAAAAATATTACCAATATAAAGGCTGGTCTTCTGGGTTTGAGATCAGTAGTCTGGAAAATGATTAAAATGTCTCTTAAGAAGGAAGGAGCTTGCTTCTGCAAGACCTAAATATTTAGGAAACTTGTAACTACTGTGTATGGTAGAAGGAACAATTGTCATTTAGTACTGAAAATGGAGAATATATTCATGAAAATTAATTCCATTTATATTCATAAAATACCTGGAATCCCCCTTTTTTTTGCCTACTATACAAAGAATCAGTAAGTTCATTTTCATCTCTAGAAATTGAAGCTTCCTAATGAGAAAAAAATATTTTAATTTTTGTCATTTGATGATTTTTCTTCTTGGCAGTTGATGACCCATCAGACCATCCTGAGTTAAAAGTGAACACTTATGAGTTATAA
Source organism: Perodicticus potto (assembly GCA_963574655.1). Taxonomy (NCBI): domain Eukaryota; kingdom Metazoa; phylum Chordata; class Mammalia; order Primates; family Lorisidae; genus Perodicticus; species Perodicticus potto. The sequence continues at coordinate 26,547 of CAUYRH010118021.1, forward strand.
TGAGATATGTTTTATATGTATACACATATATATAATGTTTTATTGACTTTACTGTTTTTTTTTCTTCATTTGTTTTTATTGTCTCACATTTAGATTGGAACATACAACCACATACCGAAGGTTTTTAGATTTTTGCCTTCACAGGGAGGACAAGAAAATGAAACAAAATGTTTTTGTAGGAAGCTGATTAAAAAGAAGTAAAAAGAAAAGTACTTCAGACTGACAGAAAGTTAGAATTTTACAAAAGAAAGATGAAAGAGCAGCATACATAAAAAATAGTTAATTGCATATAAAAAGACTTTTATCTCATTTAAAAATTTTTCTTTAATTTGATTTTTGAGAGTCAAAATATATGACAGTAATAGCACAAAGACAGGCTTGGGCTACTATATGATTATCCCATTCTATGCGAAGTGATATAACGTTATCCTAAAGAGATTATGAGAAGTATGCAAATTGCAAATTCTGTAGAGATGTTATACAGGAAGCACACCTAATAACCTACAGATACAATGAAATACCAAAAAATGCACAATTAACCCAAAAGAACATGAAAATATAAAACAAGAAAAAGGCAGATCAAAGAACAGAAAGAAATCAAATTAGAGAGAAGTAGATTTAAACCCAATTTATAAATTCAATATATAAATTAAATGCAAATATTTTAAAACTATAATTTAAAGATGTGGTTATCATAGAAGAAAATAGGCGGTGCAGAAGGAATATTATGCATTATGGCCACCTGATTTACCCACAAATGGGCGACCCTGAAATGAATTTTTTTTATTAAACAAATCACGGCATGTCAAGTATATCTACATATGGGAAAATAAATGAGTCTCATTTCCTTCCATACAAAATACAAAATACTAGCACTCTGGGAAGCCAAGGTGGGTGGATTACTTGAGTTCAGGAGTTTAAAACCAGGTTGAGCAAGAATGAGTCCCTGTCTCTAAAAAGTATTCAGGCAAGGTGGAGGGTGCTGGAGTCGCAGCTATTTGGGAGGCTGAGGCAAGAGGATCATTTGAATATAACAGTTTGAGGTTGCCGTGAGCTACGACCCCACAGCACTCTACTGAGGGCAAAAAATATGAAACTCTGTTTCAAAAAAAAAAAAAAAACAGAATAATTTATTTGAGATTGATCGTAAAACAATGCAACACATGAAACAACATCAGTAAAACTCCAACAAAAGAGATATTTACTATTCGACTGATGGTTAAAATAATACTTTGAAGTTAATATAACTTATCACTATTTAAAAAAACGAAACTTAGGTTTAAAAGCGTGTATCTTACTCTTACCTTTATTTTTAGGGTGTGACAAAACCAAGAATTGATTCAAGTGTTAAAGTCCGGATGTCATGCTGTGTTCAGTGTCATCATAGCTCACAGCAACCTCAAACGTTGGGGCTCAATCCATCCGTCCTCTTGCCTCAGCCTCCTAAGTATCTGGGACTACAGTCCCACCACAACACTCCACTAGTTTTTCCATTTTTAGTAGTGACGAGATCTAGCATTATCTCAGGTTGGTCTTGAACTCCTGAGCTCAGGCAGTCCACCAGCCTCAGCCACCTGGAGTGCTGGTATTACAGGTGTGAGCCACCGTGCCCCAGTCTTAAAAGCCGGTCTTGAGATCAACTTATCACCTGCAGAATAACATTAACTATAGTCAAGGGAAAGCAGAGAGAAGTTTGCTCCTCTTCATTCTTACAATCTTGAGGCCGTTCTGGAATGTGGTCATCAGGTAGATGGAAAGAGAGGGAATTGAACCTTTTAACCTTGAGACAAAATAATCCATAGCAACTGATCTTACAATGAGGGCTGAGGAGTTTGAGGCTGAAAGGTATTTAGACTCTTACAAACGGTCTGCAAGGTCAAAACCATTCAAACAATAATATTACAACATTATTTGCAATTATAGTCCCAGTTTTTCACAACGGCAGAGTAGAATTATTTAGGGGCCAAATACAGCAGCCTGTAATATCACAGCAGGTTGAGTGCAGAAGCAGATTGTGAGAATGCATTTATGAGCTTAGACTCATCAGATTTTCTAAGCACATAAACATAACTACTTAGCCAAGTAAATATTCATAGTTTGGGCCCAGTTATAATTAAACAGTCTACTTACAGATGTCAGAGGTCAGGAGAGGGTATTTGTAAAACATATAGGGTACAAATAGCTTCTACCCATAATATACAGAGAGCTGTTTACAGTTGACAAAACAAATGAGTGGACTAGTTGAAGTGACATTTCACAAAATAGATATTTAAGTGACTGATAATCATATGGAGTGGAGCGGAAGAGGACCCATCCCCAGAGAAATGCAACTTTGACTACAGGAAACCACAACACACGTACATTGGGATGGCTCAAATTTAAAAGCTAGACAATATCAAAGCTAGACAATGTCAAAGGTTGCCAAGGAGGTGGATTACTGAGAGGAACACAAATTAGTTAAACAGAAAACAATTTGCCAGTTGCCTGTTAAAGCTACCATACTCACCAAGGATTTCCATTCCTGGCACTATATCCAAGAAAAGCGAGTTCATTTGTCTAATAAATAATACGTACAAAAATTTTCATATAGGGTGATAGAGTGAGGCTCTGTTCATGAAAAAAAAAAAAGACCTGCCTTTAAGAATCTTATAGATCCTTTATATGTAATAACAAAATAACCCTTTAAAATGTCCACCCATAAGAGTCCCAAATATGCTGGCTTCAGTAATTCTATTCAGAACTTTGAGTTATCAATGCCTTTAGCATTAATAAGGAAAAAAGCTTATTTTGCA
>CAUYRH010118023.1:0-19280 GCA_963574655.1 Perodicticus potto
GCAGAGGCAGGAGACTCGCTTGAGCCCAGGAATTGGAGGTTGCTGTGAGCTGTGATGCCACGGCACTCTATCCAGGGTGACAGCTTGAGGCTCTGTCTCAAAAAAAAAAAAAAAAATGCTTGCTGATGTATTGTAGCAATACAGAGATAGCAGGCTGGGATATTATGAGGGGCCTGTCTATGTGAATGCGTGAGCTACATGGGTACCAGGTTTATTCTTTTTGTTCAATCAACCTATCATGTACCAGTAACCACAGCAGGTGCTGGGACACAGAGACAAGTAAAATTCCTGTCCCCCAGAGCTCAGGAAAACATTCCTATAACTGAATCACTACAATCCATGGACAAAAGGTAAGTATATGGGAACAAAGTTAGAGCCCTTCCTCACCTCATATATCAAAGTGAATTGTAAATGGATTAAAGATTTGTGCGGGGGTAGGGGGGAAGCCATACTGGTGTCATGACCAGAGGCATAAACGGTAAAAGACGTCCCAAACAACCACAAACCATATTAAAAGGCAACGATAAACTGGAAAAATCTCAATACCTAAGACAAAAATCTCAATACCTATAAGTTGTTAAAACCTACAGGCTGCTAACGGACAGATAGTAGAAGACTGAGCAAAAGACATTAATATGTGATCATAATAAAGGATATGATAAATAATTGTAAAGATACAATTTGTAAAGATGCAATCTCATGGAAATTAAATTGAAACAGCCAGCAGTAAAATCCCATTATTTGCCCATCAAACAGGCAAAATTGAAAATAAAAACAGAAAAACTAGTATAGAAGTGGCGAAATGGGCTTCCAAAGTCGCACTCTCTGTCACACCTGCCACCTGAAGAACTTTTTATTATTATTATTATTATTAAATCATAGCTGTGTACATTAATGAAATCATGAGGTACAATGTGCTGGTTTTATATACAATTTGAAATATTGTCATCAAACTGGTTAACATAGCCTTCATGGCATTTTCTTACTGTGTTAAGACATTTATATTCTACATTTAGTAAATTTCACATGTACCCTTGTAAGGTACCGGACGTTAATCGGTGGGACCGTAGGTGTGGTCCCACCGATTAACCTCCCTCCATCCAGCCTCCCTCCTACCCTCCACTCCCTCTCCCCTTTCCCCATATTCTTGGGCTATAATTAGATTATAGCTTTCATAAAAGGCTATAAATTGGTTTCATAATAGCTGAGTACATTGGATACTTTTTCTTCCATTCTTGAGATACTTTGGTAAGAAGAATATGTTCCAGCTCCATCACAACCGGATCCCAGAAGATTCCTGACCTTTGACCTCGGAAGTCCGTCAGGGCGCAGAGCCTGGCGTGCTTCGCGACAGAGTCGTAAAGGTACCCGGGAGTATGGCGTTGTACGCAGCTGCGGCAGCAGTGCTGGCGGGTGTGGAGAACCGCCAGGGCTCCATCAAGGGGTTGGTGTATTCCAGCAGCTTCCAGGTAGTGGGGCCCGGGCGCAGGCAGCGGAAGGCGGGGGCGGGTAGGATCGACCGGGGCGGGGGGCGGGGTGCAGGGGTGGGTCCCGGCGCGGGCGCTAGCGCTGTCCCCAGTCCAGCGTCCCTTCCCTGCACCACGCGCAGAACGTGAAGCAGCTGTACGCCCTGGTGTGCGAGACGCAGCGCTACTCCGCTGTGCTGGACGCCGTGATTGCCAGCGCCGGCCTCCTCCGCTCCGAGAAGAAATTGCGGCCTCACCTGGCTAAGGTGACAGGCACGGGGGAGGGGCCTGGAGAGAGTCGTGAGGGTTAAGGGAGTCTGTAATCTGGTCCCAGCTCTGCTGCGGTGCAAGGCATGACTGGAACTAGTCGCTCATCAGAAATTGAACAGTTCCTCACTGGGTTACGAATTGAGAAAGGGGCTTTACGTGAAAGATTAAGAAAAGAAGTACGAAGTTAGCAGTGGCACAGACTCATAAGACGGCAAAAGGGTAATGTTGGCAAGAAGGAAGTTTAGGGTCCACAGCTGTGCTGGTGAGCATCCATGGGGGAAGGGTCCAGGACTGGGAAGACGCTAAGTTCCAATCCTGTATCTGCCAGTTAATTACTTGTGTGATCTTGGAGAAGGTACCCCGCCTTTATCTGTAACTATACAGACAGGTGGTGTGTTTAGGCCTTCCAGCCCCAACACTTCATAGAATTCTAAGACATTTGTGCTTTTTTTGGCCCTTGTTTCCCCATCCTCAGGTGCTAGTATATGAGTTGTTGTTGGGAAAGGGCTTTCGAGGGGGTGGAGGCCGATGGAAGCCTCTGCTGGGCCGGCATCAGGCAAGGCTCAAGGCTGAGCTGGCCAGGCTCAAGGTTCATCGGGGTGTGAGCCGGAACGAGGACCTGTTGGACGTGGGATCCAAGTCTGAGTCAGGTGAGCTGGAAGGAGTTGTAGTGGTAGGGGAGAGGAGAGGGCCATGTTCTTGCCCACTCACCCACTGATTACTTCTTAGCCTCCCAGGTACCTCGATTTGTGCGTGTGAACTCTCTCAAGACCTGCTCTGATGATGTAGTTGATTATTTCAAGAGACAAGGTTTCTCCTACCAGGGTCGGGCCTCCAGGTGAGAACTTAGAACCCTGCCTGGCTGCCCTCATCTAGGGAGGTGTCTGGGTGTACTGGGAAGAGACTCAAAGCTGCTTGGGGGTTATGACTGCGCTCTCTGGTTTTCTTCCAATTTACATTTCTGGCAGTTTCTCCATCTCCTTCCAGGGCCTGTCTTCCTCCCATCCCTTTAAACACGGATACTCTTGGGAGCCCCATCCTATAGTCTTCTAATATATTCGTCAGTTTTTGTCTTTAGCTTTATTTATTTATTTATTTATTTATTTTGAGGCAGAGCCTCAAGCTGTCACCCTGGATAGAGTGCCATCGCATCACAGCTCACAGCAACCTCCAATTCCTGGGCTCAAGCAAGTCTCTTGCCTCTGCCTCCCAAGTAGCTGGGACTACAGGCGCCCACCACAATGCCCGGCCATTTTTTGGTTGCAGCCATCATTGTTGTTTGGCGGCCCGGGCTGAATTCGAACCCGCCAGCTCAGGTGTATGGCTGGCGCCTTAGCCCGCTGAGCCACAGGCGCCGAGCCTTGTCTTTAGCTTTAACTCCAACCTCTCTGCTGGCGATTCTTATCTCCCAGTATATACTTCTCTCTTGTATTCCTACCTCCTTAGGTTCCTATAATTGCTCCACAGATACCACAATTGCTGTGTATGTCAAATTGAATAATCTGTCTTCCCTCTTCAGCTTTACAACTCATGCATCCCTATTTTAATCTAACATATAAAACCATTGTCCACCCATTCAGTCAAGCTAGAAACTGCATCATCCTAGATACTTCCCTACTCTCCCTCCAGTTACTTTTTACTTTTAGCATCTTTCTCAAATCCACTCCTTTTCATCCTGTTGGACACAGTCTGGGTTTAGGCATTCTTCATTTCCTATCAGGCTGGGTAAAAGAAACTTGTAGACTGGTCTCCCCTCTTCAGACTCTCTCACTGTGTTTTCCTTCTTGTGGTTTCCTGTAGAAAGATCTAAAACCAGATCTGACACTGTTGCTCCCCAGCTGAAGCCCTCTCTCGGCTCTCCATTGTGCTGGTGGTCTTGCCTCCTCTACAAACCCATCTGCATGGTGATCTATGCGCTGGGTATTCCAGCCACAGTTGCTGACCCCTGCCCTGGTGTTTCCCCACATCCACTGGACTCACACCTACCTTGTGTTTTGTCCTCTGACAGCCCTGGGAAGGTGCCTCTCCTCTTCCTTTTCCCTAGTCTATTTTTAGTTTTTTCCTTTTTTAATTGTTTCAGGTTCATTGAGGGTACAAAGGATTAGGTTACACTGATTACATTTGTTAGGTAAAGTACCTCTTATAATTGGATCGACCCCCAAGAGAGGTGCCATACACCTAAACTCCCCCACCCTCCTCCCTACTTCCTCTCCCTGCTCCCTCATTCCTCTGCCTCCCCACCTTGAATTGAGTTTTTCTCTTAGGATGGTATGTATTAGATCGTCTACTGGCTTCATATTTGAATTGAGTACATGGGATTAGATTCTTGCTTCTCCATTCTTGTAATACTTTACTAAGAAGAATGTCTCAAGTCTCTTTTAGGTATTTTTCCTTTTGCCTATAGCATGTTACTGGGAGCCCAGGGTGGACTAGTGATAGCTTTCTGAACAGAGATGTGTGACTTTCTGAGCCTGTTTCTGTATTGGTAAGGTGGAACGGACAATATTCCTTTGTGGAGCTACAGTGACTGTAGCTTTAACCTAAGCTTCTCATATTACCAACTCCTTTTCCATCAGGAGTCAGTTCAGCTCTTACCTCTCCCTGCACCCTGTAACTTTTCCCCAAAGTTGTGCTTTAACAGTAATTGCTAGCATTTATTGAGTGCTTAATTCCTGGCAGGTATGTGCTTTGGTTTTATTAACTCATTAATCCTTACACCTACCATATTACAAAAGTGCAAATTGGGGTTGGAGGTGAAATGACTTGCTTGTGCTCCCACTGCTGGTAAATGGTAGAGGTGGGTTCTTTATCCTAAGTCAGTCTGGCCTGAGAACCCATTCTCTTAACTGACTCTACTGCCTCTTTTTTTTTTTTGAGACAGAGCCTCAAGCTGTCACCCTGGATAGAGTGCCGTGGCATCACAGCTCACAGCAACCTCCCAATTCCGGGGCTCAAGCGAGTCTCCTGCCTCCGCCTCCCAAGTAGCTGGGACCACAGGTGCCTGCCACAACGCCCGGCCATTTTTTGGTTGCAGCTGTCATTATTCTTTGTTGGGCTGGGCTGGATTCAAACCCGCCAGCTCAGGTGTATGTGGCTGGCGCCTTAGCCCGTTGAGCCACAGGCGCTGAGCCTACTGCCTCTATCTTATGACTGTCTTATTCATAGCCATTTCAATTATTTGTTGCATGAGAAAGTTAAAATGGGGCCTGGCGAGCCAGGTGCAGTGGCTCACACCTATAATCCCAGGCCAAGGTGGGCAGATTGCCTGAGCTGATGAGTTCGAGACCAGCCTCAGCGAGACACCATCTCTAAAAATAGCTGGGTGTTGTGGCAGGCGCCTGTAGTCCCAGCTACTTGGCAGGCTGAGGCAAGAGAATTACTTGAGCCCAAGAGTTAGAGGTTGCTGTGAACTATGACGCCAGGGCACTCTACCAGGACGACAAAGTGAGACTCTTTCTCACTAAAATAAGATAAAATAAAAATGGGGCCTGGCATAGAGGAATTCAGGAAATGTTGAATTCATGGTTCTAATTCCCTGACAGCCTTGATGACTTAAGGGCCCTCAAGGGGAAGCATTTTCTTCTGGATCCCTTGTTGCCAGAGTTGCTTGTGTTTCCTGCCCAGACAGATCTACATGAACATCCACTGTACCAAGCTGGTCACTTCATTCTTCAAGACAAAGTAGGGAAGATGGGTGGAAAAAGGGAAGGTTGGGGAGGTACCAGCCTGGGGTCTCTGGCCACCTGACTTGACTTGTGTGCTATGTACTGCCAGGCCAGCTGTCTCCCAGCCATGCTATTGGCTGCTCCGCCAGGCTCCCATGTCATTGATGCATGTGCAGCTCCAGGCAATAAGACCAGTCATTTGGCTGCTCTAATGAAGAACCAAGGGTGAGTGTCACAGTCAGGAGGTGGGGAGGAAGGGGATGGGGTCGATCTGTATTCTTCAGTAGGTAATGGATACTCCCTATTTCCCTGCTGAACCTATAGCAGTTTGTGGTATTAGCCCCAAGCTAAGAGCTACCCAGTGGGCTGCAGGTGTGAGATGTGGATTCCTTAGCCTTGAGCAGTTACCTCTGATCCTGGACTCTTGTACACCATTTAAATGTTATTTCCTGTGTGTCCTGACTTAACAACTTGTTATTGTTCAGTATGTCAGAGCTACAGGCACTTAGTACTCCATAAATTTTCAGCTCACCCCCATTTTGCCCTCTAACCCAGGAAGATCTTTGCTTTTGATCTGGATGCCAAGCGGCTGGCATCTATGGCCACTCTGCTAGCCCGGGCTGGAGTCTCTTGCTGTGAGCTGGCGGAGAAGGACTTCCTGGCAGTCTCACCTTCAGACCCACGTTATCGTCAGGTCCACTACATCCTGCTGGATCCTTCTTGTAGTGGCTCTGGTGAGATGGGGAGGAAGGTGGCTGAAGGACTCAACAGGTCCAGAGTAGCTTAAAACTGAAGAAGTAGTTTGTTTTTGTCTTAGTTCTGATTCTTTAATGGTGTTGGGAGGCTGGACTAAAGTTTTTATGAATGAAACGAGGACTGCTGTATAAAATAAAATAAGGAAAGCTATAAAGCTGTATGATTAAAACACTCTTCTCCTTAGGTATGTTGACCAGACAGCTGGAGGAGCCAGGGACAGGCACACCTACCAAGGAACGCTTGCGTGCACTGGCAGGGTTCCAGCAGCGAGCTCTATGCCACGCACTCAGTTTCCCCTCCTTGCAGCGCCTCGTGTATTCCACGTGTTCCCTTTGTCAAGAGGAGAATGAGGACGTGGTGCAAGACGCCCTACAGCAGAACCCAGGGGCCTTCAGGTAATAGGTGTTCACTAGGGTCTTGGGGGGAGGGGAGCCAACCTGTTCCCTTTTAACTTGAGTCTGTGCTGTTTCTTCTCCCAGGCTAGTTCCTGTCCTGCCCTCCTGGCCCCACCGAGGCCTTGGTACTTTCCCAGGTGCTGAGCACTGCCTCCGGGCCTCCCCTGAGACCACACTCACGGGTGGCTTCTTCATTGCTGTCATTGAACGGGTAGAAGTGTCAAGGTGAGTGGTGGGGGGGGCCTGCTTGGAAGGTGCTGGATGGTTGGCCCACAGCTAACTTGTGCTTTTCTTCTAGATCAGTCTCACAAGCTGAAGCACTGGCACCAGACCTCATGCCCAGCCTGGCCCCAAAGAGAAAGAAAAGACGGTAAAAAGCAGTGGTTGGTCCTAGCACATCACCTGGCATGTAGGTGCTCAAAGCGTTGACTTTTAGTCAAGCAGTAGGAAGTTAATGAGTGAGCTTTTTCCTGCAACTGGAAAGGCAGAGTGAATTTCTCAGTCATTTGGGTTCCTCCCTGGACTGTGTTCTTACTGGTGAGAGAACTGCTGGTCACAAAAATAAAAAGCAGAATATGGCCCATGATAGATCACAGTTTTTTTATTCTTAATGACATAAGCAGGAAAAAAAAATCTCACATTCATACTAAAAATTCCAACTAGACTCAACAGGAATAAAGTTTTCATTTGTAATGGAAAGTCCCAGCCTCCCGTTCCTGTCCAGTAGACATACATGTACACACTCACACTCACACTATGCCAGGATGCCCTCCTTTGGGGGAGTGGGTTCCTGGGCCAACTGTCCTGCCTGCAGAGCTGAGGTAAACTAGCTCAGAGTACTAAAACTAAGAGGGGATCTACCTTACGTAAGGTACAGGTAGAAGTTGGTCTCTATATGTACGCCCCACCCCCACCCCTACAATCAATCCTAATGGGTAATTTGGGACTTGAGGTTCAGGCTCCTTCCTCAGCTCGAAGCCAACTACTAACATGTTGGACTTCAGAGCTCTTCTGGGGGGTGGGGAGGAGCAGTCCCCAGCCACAAAGCATTCAACCTCAGTCACTAAGGGGGAGGGAGGGACCAGTTACATCTACATCACACTATTTATAAAATAAGAGTTACGTTTTATATAACGTGTCCAGAAGGAGCTCCAGTCCCTCAGGAAAGCTGCCTGAGACAGCATGTGAGCCTCCTCTTCACACAGGCATAACTTAACTATACAGCTAATTTCTAGTCAGTAGCGTTTATACTTAACCACCTCAATGAACCAAGCTTGAAGGAATTTAAAAGGCAATTTAGCTTAAATACAAAAATAAATTTTTATTTTGTTAAAAAATGTTTAAATATTTTTCTTTTAATTTAGACACACGCATTCATACTTCTCCCAAAGAGGATGGGCATGGCAGCAAGGCTCTTGGGCCTGGGGTATGTGGTTATGGAACAAAGGAAGAAAAGGGGACAGAGTGCCTTGCTAGGGAAAAATAACTAAGGTACACCTAAAACTATGGTTCGTTAATTTACGTTTCCCAACATATAGTAGGGGTTTATCTAGCTTCCAATGAAGTTAGGTAAATGGGAAAGAAATATAGCGGGAAGGTATTTGCTTCCCCCAGAACCCACCCTCCTAGGCTGCCAGCCCTTAAGTCAAAACACCATTTGAAAATTCAGGAGTCAGCACTTGTAGCCATAAAGTGGTGCTACTTTCCACATTCAATTAAGCCCCAGAAAACTTGAAACAGTTAAGTCCGGCACTACCAACATGCCGCCACTCATACGATTCAATTCTTCCTCCAAACTCGATTCAAAGAGCGATAGACATGAGCATCAGACAAATAACACAGGACAAGGCTTGAAACATACAATCCTGGAGAGGCAGACAGGGCCCAATGAGGCCAATGGGTAAGTGGGGGAGGAGGCAGCTGAAAGCAGCAGTGGGCGTCCTGCCTGCTCCAAGAGCTTTTCCCTGCTGGAGCGAGGTATCTCACCCCTGGTTCTGCCAGGTTAACAGTCTTGAGCCACCACGCTTTTAGGGGCCAAACTGGCAGAGAGGTTTGGAGATGAAACATTGACTCAGAATTGGCAGGAGGAAAATGGCAGGAGCAGCACCCACTGGGGTCTCCAAGGCAAAGCTAGATTCAAGATCATTTTAAAAAGGATTAAATCCTACAAGGAACCAGTGAGGGATAAAGCAGCAAGATAAGGGGAAAGAGGCCCCCTCAAGGGACCCGAGGAAGAGAGCCACTTATAGCCAAGCAAGGAAAAGCTTTAGGGATAATCAATTTCCCCCAATCCCATCAAATGCATAGAGATCCAAGTGGGCTGCACCTTATACCCTCCAGCAATGATGGCTCTCAGGGAAAAGGTGGGCAGGGTGGCCGCCTGACTATAGTTACACACTAAGCAAGAGTCAGGGAAGTGAGTGAACGGTATGTACAGATGTTTCCTTAGTTCTCCAGCCTCACCAGTGGGATTGTTCAAGTAAAAGTCTCAGGCTCTGCCCTGCTATACCCAGCCTCCCCCTCCCCAACGCTGGTACTTCCTGTAGGAGAAGGCAGAGGGCACCAAGGCTGCCATTACCCTGCTGGTGCCTGAAGCCAGAGATCTGGGGCAGATTTGCTTTATGGAACTTGAAGGGTCAAAGGCTCTTCCTAGCAGGTGCCAAGGTCCAGATTTGGGAAAGGGGTAGGGGAACAAAGTCAAGGGACAAAGGCTATTTTTTGCGGTTGTGCTGCCTTCGAGCTTGTAGTCGCTGTCGAGCCCCTGGGGTCTTGGATCCCGCACCAATGGAAAATGAAGGGGCTGCCGATCCTGGAAAAATTCAACAAGATCTCATCAGGGCTGCTGCTACCTTAGAAAACATCATGTATCCTGATGTCTCAAAGTTAGGCCAGTAATAGAATACTGGGTGCTTCCTAAGCTGCACCAGCACTGTGCAGAGGGGTCTATTAATGCAAACTCCCAGAGAAGGTCTGAGAATGAGAGGCTCATGAATCCACTTGTATCTAGCTTCCCAAGTGATCCGGGAACTTCTACCCAAGATGGCTCCTTTTTGATCTCCACTGTCCCAACTCCCTTACCTGGGTTGTGTGAATTCCCAGCCCAACTGCACCTTTCCCACACTAAGCCTGATCACAGGGCCTCAGAGAGCTAAGAAACCACCCCCCACACCCCAATCTGCCTGGGAGGAGAAATGCAGGTTTCGCTAGCAACAGCGACTTGCTTACCGAAGGGTCCAACTCCAACAAAGCCTTGGGTAGGTGTTGAGGATGCCCCAAAGGAGAGGGTGCTGCTTGATGTGCCCACTCCAGGGGTAGGGTTGTTCTGACCAAAGGTGGGAGTGGAGGTGCCTAGAATGAAGATAGCAGATAGCAGACAGCTGCAGAGCAGGCAGTCAGGTGGTCTGTCTGCTGCGGGAGATTTCCACAGGATGCCTCCCATCCCCTCCTTCCTGGAGCACTCCTGCCAAAGGGACTGCCTGAGATGGTAAGATAACATCTTAACATGTGGTGCTCCAGGTGAGCCTGCCTATTCTCAGCCTGCTAATGGCAGTGCTGCAGCAGAGAAAGCCCTTCCTGCTGCCTTCCTCTGGTCAGGTAAGGAAGTCCTTTGATGACCAGGTCTGTGAAGAGAGGACCTCCATACCTCCTGGCTTGATCAGCTTACCTATTTTCTATCAGGATTGATTTTGTTATGCTGCTTCTCCCTAGTTAACTGTTCCTTCCCCTCTAGATGCCATAAACTCAGCATCACTCCACCCTGTTGGCCTCTTATCTTCTCATGGTGCTCTCTGGAACACCATGAGAACTCCCCTCTCCTCACCTTGCTCTAACTTAATTTGAGCTGTCCTGTCCTCACAGTGCTTTTCCCTTGAGAACTCTCCTCTCCTCACCTTGCTCTAACTTAATTTGAGCTGTCCTGTCCTCACAGTGCTTTTCCCTTCTCAAGGCCAGGCTCATCTCCCTCATGAGATGGAGGACAGGTCTCGGGGCCTTAGAAGATGCAGGCATCTTCCTACTCCCTAATGGAGCATCCTCATCTTCAAACACCCCAACTTGTTTGAAGTTCAGGTCATCAGATTCAGTGCCTGGTCCTTGTGCTATCTTCAACTGCCAGGCCACTCCCCTTCATTCATGGAGGACACCTAGCTAGCTGCACCCTCTCCAGCACCCCCCATCACCACCCCTGATGATGTCATCTGTGAGAATGACTAATGATCCTCTTTAGCCCCCTTCACCTTGCTTCCTTGAAGAGTTTTTCCTCTATCCTACCTCTTCCACCACCCACTCCTATGATAACCCTGTCACCACCAGGAACTGCTCCAGCATCTAAACCTCTACTACATTCTTCTCCAGCTCACTTTTTCTAGTTTTCCTATTTCCTGCATTTCCTCAACTTCATCAAGGCCTCTGGTCCACTGCCCTCTGCTGCTATGCATGAATTTCCACAGACTGGGTTTTGCCAGCTACCTATTTTTTTTAGGTCTACATCTCAACAAGCGCTGGTAAGGTAGGTAAGGAAGGCCACTGACTGACCTCATTTCGATCACAATTTTCCAACCCACAAAACTGCCCAGCAATTATTACACTTTCTCCCTGCCCCCTTTTTTGAGACAGAATCTCTATCACCCAGGCTACAGTGCAGTGACGTCATCATAGCTCACTGTAGCCTTTAACTCCTGGGCTCAAGTGATCCTCCTACCTCAGCTGTGTGCCAGCACACTTGGTTGATTTTTTTTTTTTTTTAAGAGACAGGGGTCTTGCAATGCTGCTCAGATTGGTCTCCAACTAGGATCCAGTAATCCTCCCACCTCAGCCTCCTAACTTGATGGCATTATAGGCATGAGCCATCACACCTGGCTACACTTTTTTTTTGAGACAGAGTCTCACTTTGTTGCCCTTGGTTCAGTGCCGTGGTGTCATAGCTCACAGTAACCTCAGATTCTTGGGCTCAAGTAATTCTCTTGCCTCAGCCTCCCACATAGCTGGGACTAATAGGCGTCGGGCCACAATGCCTGAGACAAGGTCTTGCTCTGGTTCAGTGTCATCTCGAACCTGGGGGCTCAGGCAATCCACCCACCTCAGCCTCCCAGAGTGCTAGGTTTATAGGTGTGAGCCACTGCGCTCAGCCTACACTTTTTGTTCCTTTCCCACTGTTCAAAATGCCTATTTCAAGAGGCCCTCTTTTTAATGTTTCCCTGACTCACTTCTAAGATCTTCTTTCATATTTAATGAAAAGAGCAGAAGTTACTAGGGCCAAAATTCGTCTTCCATATGGCAGTAAGACTTCATTTTTCTACTAAAAATTCTACAATGATTTCCCTTAATACTTAAAATTCAAAACACCAAAAAAGAAAAAAAAAAAAAAAAAACACAAAACTCAAAACACCAAGTGCTGACTATGAAGGATCTTGATCTCCACCTACCTCTCAGCTCCTTTACACGTTTCCTCCATTGTTATCCCTCCTTCCACACCTGCCTTTTCTCTGCTTGTGAACATGCCAGCTTGTTTCAGCCCCTGGGCCCGTGCACTATGTAATTTCCTGTGCCTGCACTGCAGAATCTCGCTTTTGAGCTCTCCCTCCCAACCCTCTTTCTCGCTCACACACTAACACTCCTCTCTCACCCCATACTCTTAGCCCTCTTTTGTGGCAAAAATATGTGGGTCATTAGGAAAGTTTTTGAGATGCACAAAAATCAAGAAATGTAAAATCTGTGCAGATGGAAAGAAAGGGAGTCCTCCCAGCAACAGCCATAAGCCAAGCAAGTTGAAACTTGCACGGGTGAATCAGAAAGGACACTGTCAATTGTGTTTTTTGGAAGTGAAATAATAAACCATAATCCAACAGTCTGTCTCAAAACTTTTGTAGTGACCCAAGTATTCTCTACTTTCTCAGAAAGGCCTTCTTTGTCCACCTTAATCCATAATGGCTTCTCCAGTCAGTAATTACACACCTTATCAAAACATTTTGTTGCTACCTGACTTCCTGCTAATTGACTTCCGTATTTAACATCTACCTTTTTACCACCACGAAAACTCCCTAAAAACAGAGCCTGTACTTGCTCTTACAACAGCAGCTGGCCCAGCAAACCAAGTGCGTTCCCACACTTACCTCCAAACACAGGTTTGTTCTCAGGTGTGCTGGTCGCATTGAAGGCAAAGGGTGTGCTCTGGCTGGGTGCGCCCAGGGTGTTCTGACCTAAATTCCCCCCAAAGGGGGTGGTGGTGCCGGTGGTCCCGCTCTGTCCTGCTCCAAAGCTAAACGCTCCAGAGGTAGAGCTGGCACCTGGGGTAGCCACATTGATCCCAAAGCCCCCACTGCCAGTTGAGGCTGCTGGTGCCCCAAACGTGAAAGGGCCAAACACTGAGCTACTGGTCCCACTGCTGGTGGTTTGGGTTGTAGCTCCAAAGCCAGAGGTGGTGGGCGCACCAAAGGAGAAAACAGCTGTGGTGCTACCAAAGGCTGGCTGAGTGCTGGCAGATGTGCCAAAGGCAGAGGTGTTTTTCAAACCACCAAAAGCTGAATGCGTAGTGCTGCCAAAGGCTGGCTGGGCTGGGGTTGGTGCTGGAGTTGCAGTTGGAGCTGGAGCTGCAGAGTTTCCAAATGTGAAAGAGCTGCCGAAGCTTGGGACAAGGGCAGGCTTGGTGGCCCCCTGCGGCTGCCCATCAGTGGCCCCAAATGCAGGCTGGGGATTGGCTCCTGGATATGATGGGAGAGGAGGCTTGGTGCTTGAGCCAAAGGGAATGTTGAATGCTGGGGTGGTCGTGTTACTGAACGTCAGCGCAGACTGGCTGGTAGTAGCTGGGGCTGAGGTGGTCAGGGTGCTGCCAAAGCCACTGAAGCTGGCAGTGCTGCTGCTGGTGGCTGTCTGAACAGCACTGGGAAGGGACTGGCCAAAGGTGGTAATTGTGGTTGATACAGGCATGGCAGGTGGCTTTCCAAACTGGAATATGGAGCCCATGGCTGGGGTAAAGCTGGCACTGGAGGCAGGGGGCGCCCCAAAGAGGAAAGGCTGTGCAGTGGAAGTGGTGGTGCTAGTCACACTGCTCACAGTGCTGCTCACACTGTTTACACCAAAGCCAAAAACAGGCTTTGAAGCAGAGTCTGCAGAGGTACTGGCTGTGCTGATGGATGCCACTGTAGAGGTGGCAGTGGTCAGGCCAGTGAAGAGAGGGGCAGTTGTGGCTGCAACAGTGGCTGGAGTGGTCGTCTGCTTGAAGAAGGGAGCTGACAAGGGCACAGATGGAGGCAGCCCTGTGTTGCTAAAGATAGGCTGGAAAGTCAGGGATGAGGTACTGGAGGTTGTAGGGAGGGTGGAGCTGGAGGATGCGGAGGATGCTGTGGTTGTGACTGAAGGGCCAGATGGCTCAGGGCCTTCATTCTCACTCTTAGGTGGGGCCATAAAAATGGGTTTGAACATGGGAGATGCTGAAGACACAGCAGAAACAACAGGAGAAGGAGGGTTAGAAGGTGGGGTGCTCAGCATTCCAAATAGAAAACCTTGCTTGGGGGTGGGGGATGGGACAGAAGGGGCTTGGGGTTTGGCAGATGTCTCTGCTGGAAGGGCTGGAGGTGACTTAATGTCAGTGACTGGTATCGTGGAAGTAGTAGGGACCAGACCCATGAATGTGACTGTTGATTTTGAGTCTGTAGAGGTGCCTGGAAGGGGCCCTGACTGTGAAGAACCAAGAGGGGCCAGAAGGCTGGGTGTCTTTGGAGGTGAATGGGCCTCAGTGGTTGCCACTCCAGGAGATTCTGGGAAGAGTAGAAAAAGTACATTTGAATACTTTCAATATCTCTGTATCCTTCCCAAGCCAACCACAGTTCCAGGGATTCAAGAGTCAGTCAATAAATACAGCTAAGCCTATATCTCAGGCTTGTGAAGTAAGTCCAAATGTATGAAAACTATACCAAGTCCAATCACCTGAACTCAAGTTCAGTTACTTATTTAGATATACATTAGGTATCTAAGAAATATTTACTGTGCTCACCTACCAGGCACTCAGTAAAGAGTATACAATGAGCGAGTCTCTGATCTTGAGCCGTGAGGGTGAACACTAACCCTCTGCTACTGTGTGATAAACTGCAGTACCGGAGGTGTACATTCATGCAGTGCCATGAAGACACCAGCCTAGAACACTCAAGAGACCCTTGAAAGCCTAGAGCAGCAGTTCTCAACCTGTGGGTTACAACCCCTTTGGGGGTCTCCTGCATATCAGATATTTACATTACAATTCATAACAGTAGCAAAATTAGTTGCGAAGTAGCAACGAAAATAATTTTATGGTTGGGGGTCACCACAACATGAAGAACTGTATAAAGGGTCGCAGCATTAGGAAGGTTGAGAACCACTGGCCTAGAGGGAAAGAAGGAATTAGTGTTATGCTGCACCCAGGATTCTAATCAGCATGTTAACAACTTAACCACATCATCACATACACAAAAACCCCTCACAGGAAACACTGTTAACATTATTCCCATTTTACAAACTGTAACAGCAAGGCTCAGAGCAGCCAAGAAACTGGGTCTTCCATTAAGAGCCAAAACTAAGCTGCTTTCCTTGGGTTTAAGTGTTGCAGCACACCTTCCCTAAAACTTCATGATTAGAGAATTCTCAAGTCTTTGTGCTTAGACTAGCTCAGGTTTGGTAAGTCAGAATGTGTTCAATCTTTGAAATAATCTCCAGTGACTGACAGGCATGATTTTCCTTCAACCTAAGCAAAGGCTGATGCTCCAAAGGCATCTCTTGCACTCACCTGGGAAGGATGGGAGGCTTGGGGAATTCTGCATTTTCTTCAAGCTCTCTAACAGTGGGTTAGGGCTTGGGGCTGGGAGGGAGGATAGGGAGGAGGCAGTTCCAGCAGCAGGGAGGGTAAAAGTAAATGAAGGCTGAGTGGTGGGTGGAGTCTCAGTGACAGAGGCTGAGGCAGCATCTAAGGAAGAAAGAAAAGAGAAAACTATTCTTCCTTGTTTGGGTCTTCTCTCCAGATGACTTATCAGAGAGCAGAGGATGCTCAGAGCCACAGGACGACTCATCTAGGAGTGCCTCCCCTCTACTACATGGGTGTCCAGGTTTCAGTGAAGACCCACATAGACTTCTCAGTTGAGAAAACATGAAGTCTTCCTGGGGTTGTTTTTTTTTTGCAGTTTTTGGCTGGGGCTGGGTTTGAACCCACCACCTCTGGTATATGGGGCCAGCACCCTACTCTTTTGAGCCACAGGTGCCGCCCTTCCTGGGGTTTTTTGAGAGAACCCCATTTTAAAAAAAGACACCAAAATAATATAAGAGGGAAGAAATACTTTAAATCTCTCTGGAGTGTACAATTGATCTGTACTCCTTACCGGTCTTATCCTCCAAAACTTTGTTAAACCATTGTAATGAAGCTTTCTTTTCTAAGTCCAGGTCTTCAGCAGTGATTGAATAGCCAAGTTGGGGAGGTGGAGGCTACCAAAGAGAAAAAGGGGAAGCCAGGTCAATCAGAAGAAACTGCAAAAAGCCTTGAGACTCAGAACAGCAAAGCTGGGGTGGGCAGGAGTAGATGGACAAAACCATACCAAAGTGAGCTGTTCCCCTCGCCTGGAAGGCAGCAGCTGAACCTTCCGTTTTCGCTGCCCAGAGCTGCCAGGTGTAGATGGGGAATTCCATGAGTTTTGTTTCTTCCATGTAGTTGTATCTGCAACTAAAGAAAAAAATCTAGACTTGTTTGCATTCTTCCCTCTTCCAGAAATGGATAATTTTGTCTACCAAGTTGGTTTTCAACACTGAGTTTTCACTGGGTTATCTCTCAAATGATTCCATTTTCCATGGCTTGGAAAGTTGGATGGTGTTTACAAGATTATTTTTAATAGTCAAGAGCAATGGTTCTCAACCTTCCTAATGCCGCTATGTATTTTCACTGTTACAAAGGGGTCGCGACCCATAGGTTGAGAACCGCTGGTCAGGAGGATATAAAGAGACAACTGCTTCAAGGTTGTGCACACAACTGTTTTGTGGGCAGTGATTGCCTGGATCACTCACAGATGTCTCAATCTGAGCTTATCTCTAACCCACAGTTGTGTTTTACCAGACTACAAACCTCTGAAGGACAGGAAACCTCTCTGTAGCTACCATGCCCCAGACAAAGTAATGTGCAATATTTTTTTCAATAGGTGTTAATCTAAATGTTCCCCATAAACACTTTTACCACTGCCACTCTCAGCCACTACTGTTGGCTTGGCAACCTACCCCTTTCTCCCTGGGACTCCTTGTCTGTCACCAATGGAGTTGAAGAACTGGAATGATGACATAGCTCCTCTTCTCTATTAGAAAAAAAGGCAGACTTTAGAAAGTTTTCCCGATCAAAGTACTGATCAAAGTACTGAGTAACTTTTTACATGCTTGAGCTACCAACTGGCTACCACCCATGAGGGCCATAATTTATGATCTCAGTATGTCAGGATAAAAAAAACTCAAAAACACTATAGAAATGATAGGAGGGACCTCATGGAGGCCATGGAGAAACCATTGTTTTAAAACAACCGTAAAACAAGAATCTTCAAAACCTTCCTCGCAGCTCAGCACCTGTAGGTCAGTGGCTAGGGCGCCAGCCACATGCACAGGAGCTGGTGGGTCTGAACCCAGCCTGGGCCTGCCAAACAACAATGACAACTACAATCAAAAAATAGCCAGGTGTTGTGGTGGGTGCCTGTAGTCCCAACTACTTGGGGAGCTGAGGCAAGAGAATCGCTTAAGCCCAAGAGTTAGAGTTTGCTGTGAGCTGTGAAGCCACAGCAATCAACCCAGGGCTACATAATGAAACTCTGTCCCCCCCAAAAAAACCAAAACAAAAAACAAAAAAAACCTCACAACCTGCCAAATTCCTAGGAGATCTAGACACAGATCTAATCCCTGAGGGAGTGGAATTCCAGTCAACTGTAAGGACCTAGGGAGTTAGCTAAAGTCAAGAACCTAAAGGGTCTTACTGACTGCCACGACTCTATCCTTGGGTGGTCTCTGCTTTTATATCTGTCTGTCTCTGCTGGGGCAAGAGGCAGACAGCTATAAGTCTGTTAGAGATGAGAGTAGTTCAGGTGGGTACTTCACTGCCCTTCTCCTAGGACTTAATTTCTTTGCTCCTCCAAATCAGAGGAGAATAAACCCTAAGAGCTAAGTACACTTCTCTCCTTTCCTCACCTCTCATTTGTTAGTACAGCAAATGATAATTGCAGCAGAATGCTCATTACCTTATTTTCTTTGTTGGCCTCTCTGGTGTCTGGGAGCGGGATGAGGCCGGGCTAGAGAAGGGGGATGAAGTGGGGCCACTTCTCTTCCAGAGCTAGAAGTCAAACCAAGAGTGACATGACTGCACCAGTTGATAATTTAGCATCTGACCATCAACCTAACTTAGTGGTTCTATTCATCGCTGCATATAAACTCTCCTTTTAAGTGACTAACACAATATTTTTCTGTGAAAAAAAGACCCTTGAGAAGAAAAGTTAGTTGCCAGTTTCAATTATGGAAGCAAAAAAGAAAACCAAGGAGTGTAGAAAAGTAATGGAATGCTAACTATAATAATAAAAGGAATGAATGTTCTTAGCATATATTAAAAAGTGGAATGTTACATTCAATTATGGTAGAGCCATGATGTGTACAAGGACTGTTTATGGAAAGGATAAAATTAGGAAACTGTCCAGTGAAGATAAGCCAATAAACTAATTAACCTTCTTTCATTAAATGTTTTTATTTACTAAAGTTATTTTTTAAAATACTCTGTCATGGCATTTATGACTTCTGCAACACTTGTTTATTATGTGATAAAATAATTTATACATCTGTCCCTTGTATCAGGCAAGTCTTTGACATCAAAGATGGTGTTTTCTTCTATGCCTCCTTCAAAAGCAACAAAGTAGCTGACTCTGCAAATATTCTTGTAAGAGTTGAGCCTAATTTGCAAAGATACTAAACTATCACCTTAGACCCTTTTTGTCCTACTTGAAGAGCTTCTAGTAATTTCTTACCCTGTAACAGTTGTATCACCTTAGTACAAACAGGAAAATAACAGTAAGAATTCACAAGAGGAAAAGAGGGATTTAAAAGGTGATAAAACAGTAGAAAAGTTCTATAAAATGAACATCAGGAAACCTAAGGCCCAGAATGACCTTAAGAAAAATGCTCACATCAATAACAGTTTTTAAAGTTAATCTTAGAATAAGAAACAAGAAAAGACAGTCATGGGCGGCACCTGTGGCTCAAAGGAGTAGGGCGCCAGCCCCATATACCGGAGGGGGCGGGTTCAAACCCAGCCCCGGCCAAAAACTGCAAAAAAAAAAAACAAAAGAAAAGACAGTCATTTGGAAAGACCAGAGCACAGGGGTTTAAAAAATAAGGGATTAGGGGCGGCCCCTGTGGCTCAATGAGTAGGGCGCCGACCCCATATGCCGGAGGTGGTGGGTTCAAACCCAGCCCCGGCCAAAAACTGCAAAAAAAAAAATAAATAAATAAATAAAATAAAGTGTTGAAGATAACACTTTCACTTCCAAAAAAAAAAAAAAGATTAGGCTCGGCGCCTGTGGCTCAACGGGCTAGGACACCAGCCACGTACACCTGAGCTGGCGGGTTCGAATCCAGCCCGGGCCTGCCAAACAACGACAGCTGCAACCAAAAAATGGCCGGGTGTTGTGGTGGGCGCCTGTAGTCCCAGCTACTTGGGAGGCAGAGGCAGGAGACTCGCTTGAGCCCAGGAATTGGAG
>CAUYRH010118028.1:0-30411 GCA_963574655.1 Perodicticus potto
CTGGATAGAGTGCTGTGACATCACAGCTCACAGCAACCTCCAATTCCTGGGCTCAAGTGAGTCTCCTGCCTCCACCTCCCAAGTAGCTGGGACTACAGGCTCCCACCACAACACCCGGCCATTTTTAGGTTGCAGCCACCATTGTCGTTTGGTGGGCCCGGGGTCGATTCGAACCTGCCAGCTCAGGTGTACGTGGCTGGTGCCTTAGCCCATTGAGCCACAGGCACCAAGCCCCCATAATTTCTTTATCCGTGGGATCCTCTGTGATTTAAGCCTTGTGATCCCTTGTGGGGGTTGATCTGTAATGGCATTTTATATTGGCAGATTTTTTTGTTTTTTCTTGCTCATGTATGTTTCCTTTGTGTTAACTTCCTTCCTCTTCTTTCTCCTGTCTCTTCATCTTCTTAATTTTCCTTGTTTCTGTGCTTGGGTGATGGAGTGGCCCAAAAACAGCTGGTGAGGAAATGTCCCTAGTCTGCTTCTTGGAGCCCTCCGTCAATAATAATTATCTGCAGATCACAGAGGCTGAACCAGAGAAACCTCAGGGATCCAGAAAATACAACACTAGAGAAAGAACTTCAGCTCTCCTTGTGCCACAAAGACGATAGCTCTTAAATCTTATACATGATACCAGCCCCAACCATTCACTTTCCTTATAAGAAGGATCAAAGTATCACATTGGCTGCTGCAAGTAACAATTAGTTCTTTTTTCAGATCATCTGGTATTATGTGTATGATTTTTTCAATTACTTCAGGCTTAGAAGATATTGTCTGTTATTGGGTATCAGGTTTAACCAGGCTTACTTCCACTTTTATGGGGGTGGATGGATATATTTGACCAATGTCAGTGGAAGACTGGGACCATAGTGATCAGGCAAAGCTGGCAATAAGCCATCAACATCATTTATTAATTTCAGTTTAGGAAACAATTTTGAATATTTTTTCACAATTTTAGCAGTTTTATTCTCATTCTGTAGTTCCAGTTGCTTCTTGTATTGCAAATTTAAATGCATTTCCCTCCTTTTATCAGAAAGAAATGTGTACATTACAACATTTCAAAATCCATTCCTGCCTAGAAGATATGAGGAAGATGAGGGAATAAGGAACAAACAAACAAACACCAACAATAACCAAAAACCCTGAAAGCTACTGAGTCAGACTGCCTGGAATTCTAAGGATGTGGACTTGCATATAGTCATGAGTTGATTAGATAATCCTGCCCTTTGTATAGTTTAATTACTCTAAGAAAGGAAATATTTTGAAGTAGTAGGGTTGAGGACAGAAAGAGTATCCACAGTGTCTATGAGGACATTGATCTTTTCCACATTTATGGAAATGTCTCATTTCTCCTAAGATTAGGAGAAGTAGGACAGCACCCTTTTGACTCTCATGGCAACTCTATTTTGTGAGATTATATCTTTCTGTTGGTCCTAAAACCATTGAGAATATCTACAATCCTTTTGGAAATGCAAGTTTTTTTATACCCATCTAACACCCCTTTGATCATTAGAAGGAGGCACATATCTTTTCTTAAAAGGCCTAGTTTGACCAGTCAATTGTTGTATTTGCAAATTCATAATCTTTGAAGCCTTAGTTTCTTCTTCTTTCTGAAGAGTTTTAGAAAGTCGATCTTCCAGGCTCTTACTAATGTATGGGTCCATATATTTGCTCCATTAAGCTGGCATATGTTAAGTAAGGTAAACAAATCCTCCAATAAACCAATGAATTTATATGGAAATTGTTCTGATAATTTGGTAGCTAATGTGAGCCATTCTGGAACATTTTCTAAGATTTATTTTTTTTTTCAAAATAGTCAAGAAAGATCATCTGGCCATTGAGAACAGAATTTTCCTCCAGACTACGTTTTTGGAAAGATCTTAGAAATGGCATCATAAAGAACCTTGGTAAATTATGAGCCCTTCCATGGTGAGCTTCAGTCTCCTTTTGAAAATACTCTAATAGGTAATTCCAACTTACCTTTTCAACCATGCAGTGGCCCTGTTTTCTGACACCAGCTCTGAGATCACAAGTCCTAACAATTAAATCAATTCTTGTTTTTTTGTTGTTGTTGTTTGTTTGTTGTTGTTGTTTGTTTATATGTTTTTTGGGTTTTTTTTTTTTTCAAATCCTGTGAGAACTTGGAGTGGCTCTGCAAAGTCTTTTATGATATTCTTAAATTCAGCCAAAAAGAGTTTCAGTGAGGAAGTCAGAGATCTGGGAAATTTTCTCAGCTGGCTGTTGGTGGTAGGGAAAGGGGAGTCAAGTCATAAAAGGGAAGCTTGGATAGGAGAAAACATAAAGGTTCAGGAGCAGGAGGAGGAGAAGCAGTTGGAGGTGAAAAGGAGAACATCTCTAAAGTCTTTTTAAATTCAGAAATAGTTTTAGATATCTTTTGATTTACTTCATGAATAACGGATTTGTTTTTTTCAGATTTTCTTTCAGTAGGTTCTATGCACCATTGGAAGTAAATTTCTCATTCTTGTTTTTTAGTTCTAAAATCAGCTTTTTCCAACTTCCAATAATTTTCATAAAAATTATTTTAGGCATTTCAAAATTTTTCCATTTCAGCCATTGATGCTTATGACAGTCCGGAGCTACATGGTTTCATTTTCCTAGATAGTCACAGGAGGACACCCGTCAGTTTTGTAGGTAAAACCAGCTGTTGTTTCCAAAGGAGGGCGTCCCTTAAAAGAATGCTCATATTTTGAAGCTTGATTTCATGTAATTTAGAACTTTTTTGAAAGTGTTTTGGATTGAAGTGTTCTGCTTACTCATGTCACTCTGCAAGGTCTCACCCAAGAGTAGTGAATTGCTCCTTTACGGGTCTCTACTTGTAGTCACCTGCAGTGGCAGCCTGAGCTGCACTTTCCATCTGTGCTGAAAGTTCCCTGTGAGTGTTATGTATGGGATGCCCTGTTAAAACTGCTACAAGTCACCAACAATTGGTCAGAGAGATCAATTGCCTTTTCTCTTCAGGGTGAAATAGCATTCTTTTACAACATAGGAGCAGAACTAATGGAAGTTAATCAGAAGCGTAAAACAGGTAGAAATAAGTGTGACTTCAGGACAATTGATTAGAGAGAGATTAGCTACCACCAAATGTTCACTGTCTAACCAATAACCCAAACCTTTGCCAAAGGCAGAAGCAAAAAGGATAGCGTCCCCTCCGCACCTGAAACCTGAATCTCCTGCGTGAATATTGAGATGGAATTTCCAGTCTGTGAATGGAGAGCTTGAAAGAATAGCTCAAGCAATGTAAAGATCTCACTAAAGAGTAGGAAAGTGGGAATTCAGGATTCACTCCTAATACTTAACAATACTTTGAGACCCTAAGGAAAAAGCCATGGGCTCGTGCTGTCCAAGAACCGAGTTTGGAAAGAGTGTCAAATGCTGGAATGGGAGTTGTGGAGAGTGTTGTTCTGAACCATACTTACTGTGTCAAAAATGTTGACCTAAAATAAAGGAAAAAAAAATGAGGCACAAAGTATAGTTCATAGGTTTACTTGAGTCAAAATGAGGACAACTGATTGGAAAACATTTCCAAGGTATCTTGGGAAGTATTCAATTTCATTGTTTCTACAAGCAGGTTTTTAAAAGCAAAAAGGGGGCCCAGAAATAGACTGATACAAACTTATTTGCAGGAATTCTCATTGGTTTAGATAAATAACATTGATTAGTGATTGGTTGTATACTATTAAACTGTGGTAGACCATCAGCGAGGAGATCTATCCAGGTGGAACATTATTAGGTTAATTTATAAATATTTGTGATGTCTGTCCATTGTAGAGCCCACCTTCAAGTGGGCTTAAAGGAGGAAGGTTGGAAGTGACTGCTGTATCCTTCCAATGTCCCTCTGAATCCGATCACTTAAAAAGGGCTTGCATTTCTCAGACGAAAATTAATTTTATTTCTCATGTTAAAGCGTATTTCCTTTTAATAACTTAATTATGAGTAGAATTACAGGATGGGGAAGCAAACATAACCTGAGAAATTTAGAATAGTTCTTTATGTAGATGAGAAAGCAAACTCAAGGAATTCTTGGCAAAGATCCCAGTGTCAGTCAGGGACATTTCTGTAAGAAACTATGCTTTTGTAATTCTTTTACACCTTGGTCTCTGGAATTTCTGAATAAGTAAGTAATTAGATAAGGGAAACTTGTGCAAGGAATAGCTGGTGGCAAGGATCAAGATAAAAATCAGCATAAATGGGCAAGACATTTTCAAAATGGGGTGCCAAAAATCAGGGCACTGCTTACACTTTTCTGATGTCAATTTTGCTTCATGCTGCATCAGACCTCTTCATTTAACTTATTTCAAAAGCATATTTGTTGGGGGGGTGCCTGTGACTCATCAAGTAGGGCACCGGCCCCATACACCAAAGGTGGCTGGTTCAAACCCAGCCTTGGCAGAACTGCAAAACAGAAAAATAGCTGGGCCTTGTGGCAGGTGCCTGTAGTCCCAGCTACTCATGAGGCTGAGTCAAGAGAATCGCCTAAGCCCAGGAGTTAGTGAGACTCTGTCTCTAAAAAAAAAAAAAAAAAGCTTATTTGTCTATTTTACTATGTCTGTAGTTTACTGTCCTTTTTACTATTAACAATTAAGCAAAAAATGTTTATTTCATCAAAGTCAAACTGCTTTTTTGATCCTTTCTATGACTTGTCCAATATAATCAATCCAACTCATCTAATAAGTTAGTTATTTGAGAACGCTATTATACATTGGGAAAAACGCTGCTCTGAATGGTGACTAGGATGAAAACAAATAATCTTTGTGGGGATTAAACTGAAATTTTTTCAAAGAGTTCTGTTCTTCAGACCAAAGCTTCCCACTGCTACAAAAGTAAATTACCATGGAGACTTTTTGGGGATCTGGAGCTTCTCTGGAACTCACTGGTACACGCAGAGTTCTCCAGCACATGGCCCCAGGGAGAGCTTCACTTCTGAACAGATGCTAATGTTTCATGCAATTTCGTGGTGGAGATGGTAATGAAACACTTTTATTTAACTGCAGTGTGGAAGGGAGACACAACCTGCATGACTTCATAAATGTTCAAATTGAAACTGCCTTAAGGGTATGGAAATCCACACATTTCTAAAGTTGTTTAAAATTTACAAAGTACTTAAAATGTCTTTTTGTCAGTAAAAATGTTCTTTACTTTTATATGTATTGGGAATGAGGTTTTCGTCATTCTAACCATAGTGTACTTGCCGTGGCAAAGAGAAGAGATACTGTTTCATTGGCCTTATGTGTATATAAAGGTGTTTTTTTTTCCACAGTAAGTTATCTGATAAGAAAAATACATATTTTAAACTGATAAGGAATAGAGGAAATGTGAAATATCATATGAAATAAATTTTTCTATGAAGTCTTTATAAACTAGTTCAAAGTAAAATGTATTCTGATGAACTTTTGGTTTTTAAGTGACTAATGTTGACATTTCTTGGACTAGAAAATGATATTTAATACAATATCCTCCAAAGTCACATTATCTTTTTTTCATACAATTGACTAAATTAAAACAACCAGAAGGCACTAACATAGTCTGAATTTGTCTATTATCAATATATCATGACTACAGGCCAATGGTAAAAAGACTAAGCTGATTTTTAAAAACAAATTTACATTTTCCTTATTTGACACCAAATACTTAATAAATCACTCCATATTTGTAACCAGTTCTCCATCAACATATGCTTATGTTCTGTCAATTATTCAAATTTCTGTTGTGTTTGCAAGCTATGGTGGTGTGACTGGAATCTCTCTGCTGGGTTCTTGGTCTGGAAACTTTGAAGAATGAATTTACAGATGAGTAAGTGAAGGGGTAGATTTTACTGTTAGACAAGGGAAGAAGGAAGATAAAGCTTCTGGCACAGCAGAGGCAGTCTCAAGTGGGTAGCCCACTTTGGCTTTCTGCCTAGGGGTTTATATGCACCTACCTTGCACACAGGGGGTTTGGGTGATGTGATGTATGTCTAAAATACGTCATGACCATTTGGCACCAGATGCCTGTGGGCAGAAGTTAATTTTA
This sequence comes from Perodicticus potto, assembly GCA_963574655.1. Classification (NCBI taxonomy): domain Eukaryota; kingdom Metazoa; phylum Chordata; class Mammalia; order Primates; family Lorisidae; genus Perodicticus; species Perodicticus potto. The sequence goes on from CAUYRH010118028.1 coordinate 6,028, forward strand.
AAATTGCCCTCGTGCAGGAATGTGCTCTTGCCTAGGCATTCTTTCCTGCCTAGGTGTGGAGGCTCCTTGGAAAATTGATCCAACTGGTGATCTGACTTTCACTTAGGTTTGTGATCCTGCTCAGGCTCAGAAAATGGGGTGTATGCGCAGACCTGAGCTGTGGGAACCTGCTTCAGTGGTTTCAATTTTTTTTCCCTGTCATAATAGTAATAAAGGGATCTTGAGAAGACTTGGATATTAGCATTTGATTGCATTGTATTGAGGAAACCAAGAGCAAATCGCCACTTTAATACATCAGCTGGCAAAAACACACCTGAGACTCTAACAGGCAGTCAGGAAGAGTCAAAGGAGGGATTATTTACCTGAATGGCCAGGATTAAGACAAACTAAGAGATGTTGTCATCCATAGGGCAGAAGGTTTGAAAGTTAAAATACGGCTTACTGCAGGAAGAGACCAAGAGCTGGAGCTTGAGAAAATTCAGCCCCGAATAGCTTTTGACGTTGGCAGAGAAATGAAGCGGCTGACTACCTTCCGCTTCCTATCCCCTGTCAGAGATTACCACACTGATGATGGTCACAGAGAATATATGCCCTCCAGCGCTTCTCGGCCTTCTGCCTAAGATCAAGTGTGGAGAATATCTGCTCTTCATCTGCTCTGCTGGCTCTCAGCCTTGCTGACCAGGACTGCTGCTCACAGCGGGGCTGTCTCCCTCATTCTGCAGGAGAGAATCCATTTGTCTTCTTACTAAGCTACGGCCTCCTCCTTGGTCATATCTATAACAAATGTAATATTTCAGCTTTCTTATTGACTTTGAATTTTATATCTCAGCTTGTTTGCCATCTGGGTTGAAAACAGACATGATCTTTGGGGGGGGTGGGCTTAAGGTCTCCCCACAGAAATTACTCTATATGATAGCTCACAAGATTACTTAGCCCTCTCAGTAGAGGAATACCCAGTTTTCTACTCTTCTAGGAGGTATAAAAAAATATTCTGCTTTCGGCAAGCTAGGTCAAGTCTGTAATCCAGGCTACTCAGGAGGCTAAGGCTGGAAGATCCCCTGAGTCCATAAATTGGATACCAACCAGGGCAACATAGTGAGATCCTGTCTCTAAAAACAGAAAAGGTCCAGTGTGGTGGCTAATGCTAATTCTGGAAATTTGGGAAGCCTAGGCAAGAGGATTGCTTGGGGAAAGAAATTTAAGACAAGCCTATGCAACATAGTGAGATCCCCATCACTAGAATAAAATTAAAAATGAAAATAGATGGACATGACAGCACATGTCTTTAGTTAAGGTGGATCAGGAGTGTTGTTTGAGCCCAAGAGTTTAATACTACAGTAAGCTATAATCAGTCCATTGCACTGCAGCCTCGGCAAGGGAATGAGATCCTGTCTCAGAAAAACAAACAAACACAAATTAACAATAATTTGCCATACAGTTGAAGTAGACTTAATGATAGGGATGAAGATCAGCACTCTCCCATTATTAGACAGAAAGGTCATTGCAATGTCAATCCTGAGAAGATTACAGTGTCTGATGATGTGATTGTCTCACAACCATCATCAATATAAAGAATGATATAAAGAATGATATGCTGAGTTGAGAAGAGCAAGGGATAGAAAATATTATGGACCAATTCCTAAAATATTGAAGACAATACTTGAAAAAAGGTTTAGAAATACTTAGAAAAAGTATGGGGCCAGGAAATTTTTACTAGTAAAGTAAATTAATGTTTGTGTATTTCCATTACACAATGATTTTTCGATCTAGTCAGAATCACTATCAGAGTCCAGTTTCTTTCTTATTGATCTTTGGGCAAATACATTTTGAGAGTTATATTTATTTGCTATAGTTAATCTTTACTATTAGGTATAGTCCTAATGTTTTTGTCATACATTGAATTTTAAATTATGTACAATGCACCCATTTAAAGTGTACAGGCCAATTCTTATGTCAAATGCCTAACTCATGTAGCCATGAGTAAAACCAGGGTATGGAATTTTTCCATTATACCAAATGTGACCATCATTCATATTTCCAGTCAATATTTACCCACCCCTAGTCCGAGGTGACCAGTGAACTTTTTTCTGCCAGTACAGATTGGTTTTGCTGTCTTATAATTTAATGAAATCTGATGGTATGAATTATTTTGTCTTGCTTCTTTCACTTAGCAAATGGATACTCATTCATACTGTTGGGCATACTAGTAGTTTATATCATCTTATTTCTGAGAAACATTTTCTTGTATATAGTTTCAATACAATTTACCTGTCTTCAGGTAAATGCTGATGGACATTTGCATTATTTCCAATTTTTGATCATTTTGAATAAAGCTGTTATACACCTTCACATACAAATCTATTTGTGGACATATACACTATTTTTGTTTCTCTTGGATAAAAATCTAAGAGTAAAATTACAACCTGGGCACAGTGTCCCATGCCTTAATCTGAGCACTTTGGAAGACCAAGGCAGGTGAATTGCCTAAGCTCACGAGTTCAAGACCAGCCTGAGCAAGAACAAGACCCCGTTTCTAAAAATAGAGGGGCATTGTGGTGGGCACTTGTAGTCCCAGCTACTAGGGAGGCTGAAGCAAGAGGATCCCTTGAGCCCAGGAGTTTGAGGTTGCTGTGAGCTATGATACCACAGCTCTCTATCAAGGGCAACAAAATAAGACTCTGTCCAAAAAGAAAATAAAATAAAAGTAGAACTACAATTTTCTGTATTAAGAGTGTGTTTAACTTTTAAAAACCTATAAGCCATTTGCCAAGGTGGTTGTACCTTTTTATACCCTCACTGTGTATGAGAGTTCTGCTGGTGTTACACACCACAGAGACTGGTGGTGTGTAACACCAGCAGAACTGGATATTGTCAGTGGTTATTATTATAACTACCATTTAGCAGTTAGTGGTATTTCCCAATTATTTTAGTTGCATTTGGTAGAATGTTCTCATATATTTATGCAAAGTATTTTTAAACAAATTTTTATTTGCTGCCAATGATCTTATGTTACCTTGACAATTTATGCAAATATATTACTGTGTGTGAATTAATATTTCATTTTAATTATGGCAATTTTCAAAATTAATCCCTATCTTCTCATATTTCTTGATGTTAAACATTCTTTATTCCTGTTAAATAAGAGTTACCACTTGTTTAACACTTATTATATCTTAAATGCTCTTCCAAGTGAAGACATATTAACTCACTTGATTCTTAAAACAAGTGAGTCATGGACAAATTAGGAAAATTGGCTAAGTGTGTTCATTTCACTGTTAACGCGTATTTGTGTATATATTTATCTCTATATACAGACATGAATATATAGTTGCCCCTCGGTATCCATTAGAGATTGGTTCCAGGAGTTCCACAGATACCAAAATCAGCACATGCTTAAGTGTTTTATTTAAAACGGTGCATATAACCTACACACATCCTTCCATATACCTTAGGTCATCTCTGGATTATGTATAATATCTAACACCATATAAGTGCTACACAAATAATTGCTATATTTTATTGCTTACAAAATAGCAACATAAAAGATTGTATATGTTTGGCCTAGGTTTTGCTTTATTTTCTTCCTAGGATTTTGAATCCACGGATGCAGACCTGATGGATACAGAGGGACAACTGCCCACACATGTCTATCTATTTCCATTTTTAATGTTAATTAATCTTCTGAACCAAGAATGCAATTTGTTGTAGATCTCAGTCATAATGTACCCTCATCATGACACATCTCTACTCCACATGGGTCTAGAAGGGACTGCACATCTCTCTTCTTCCCCTCTTGCCACAGAAGAAAGAGAACTCCCCGCTCATGCCAATGTCTGTCCTTCTTCCCCAGCCCCACTGACTAATCTATGACTCATCCTGTGGATTTCACATGCGCAGACTGGACTAGATGCAGGGAACGCTCGTTCTCTCTGGGGATCAAAACAAACCAACCAAACACTGAAGGGAACCTAAAGCTGGAGCATTCTAGTATTATGCCTCCTGTCTCTTTCTTTCTCTCTGTTTCATAAAAGCAGCAATTTTTCAGTACATGGGAACAAAGTTAACACGGGAAAAAATTTTTAAAAAGCCTCTAAGTTGTTTGTGGTGGAGTATATTAGTTTCCTGGGGTTCTTGTAATGAAGTACTACAAATTGGGTAGCTTAAAATACAATAAATTCATTTTTTCCCAGTTCTGGAGGCTTGAAGTCTGAAATCGAAGCATCCTTAAAGCTATACTTCCCTTTGAAACCTGCAGAGAAATGCTTCTTTTCTGATTTCTAACTTGTAGCAGTTTTCTGGTTATCATTAGCATTCCTTTCCTTGTGCCAGTAACGCAGTCTCTGCTTATCCATCACACGGTGTTCCTCCTGTGCGCCTTTGTTCTCACATGGCAATATTATCAGGAAACCAGTCATATTGGAAAAGGGACACTCCCTAATGTGTCCCTAATTTCGGATGACTAATTACATCTGAAATAACCTAAATTTCCAAATATGGTCACAATAAGAGGTACTTAAGTGTTAGGACTTCAATATATCTGGTTTTTGGGAGAGGTTGAGGCATAGCTCATCCCATAATATGGGGCAGGGAGAGGATGAGATAGTGATAAACGGTGGAATAATTGTATTTCTGGAACTCATTGTGCCTGTTGCCAATCCTAATTATGAACTGCACGAATACAAAAGCTAATAAATTAATTTTTTTCTCTAACTCATTCATTGCAAATAAAATAATCCCAAAATACCTGTTTTACTTCTCTAGTTTTAGTCATTCCTACTATTTATAATCAATGAACTCTGCCCTTTCACATAGACAATCATATTTTGATAATTGTAAGATCTGTAATCTAATGATTCGACTTTCTGAAGTCTGTTCTAGAGTGAGGTGTTTTATTAGTGAATAAGACCTTGACCAATAATACTAGAATCCATTGCTCTGTCAAGGTTCTACTAAATTTTAGAATGGATAGAATGCCAGGAGCCTTCCTTCCCCCTTTGAGTCTGCCTGCAAACAGTCTTCTGAGTTAGTTAAGGGAAATTTACCTTTACTAGGTCTGGGCTCTTCACAGTATATTCCAAAGACCTCATGGGTCAAATAATCTGAGACAAGTTATTGGAAATATAGTGACTCATGTCCTATGCTCAATCTATAAAATAAGAATCTTTGATAAAACTTGTGAAATCAGTTTAATATGAGATTGGTGTCCATAGTAGTAACTCCATGTAGAGAAAACTGTGACTGAATCATTAGGCATCATTCTACTTGAAACTAAAATAGCCACATACTGTATAATTCCATTATACAATACTCAGCAAAAGGAGAAATTATAGAGGTAGGAAACATATCAGTGTTTTCCAGAGAGTGAGATTGTGGAGCGGGTGTTGACCGCAAAGGACGAGGTGGGATGGCAGGGAATGAGTGCAGAGAGCCTTGTGCCTGTCCTGAACTGTGACTGAGCTGCTGGGGACAGGACTGTAGGCCTGTGAGAAAACACAGAACTACAAACATCAAAGTCACTTCCATAGCAGGCAAATTACACCCCAAGTTAAGAAATAAATTAAATACAGCTACTTCCATGTTTCTATTTTCTCTCACACTTTCTAAAATTAATGTTGCTTGTACATTCTTTGACTCATAGATAGTTCAAATTATTGCTTTTACTTTCAACTATCTCTGGTAGCATTAAAAATAGGCTTATTCTTCATACAATAGTTAGTGATTTGTTTTATTTTATGCTTTCACATTATCTGGTAATAAAATCGTGATTCATGTTTTAGTTTTGTTGGACTAGCCTTGTCCATAACTTTACATGTAATTACATTGTCCATAACTTCACATGTAATTTTACAGACTTTCTTCCGTCTTTCCTATATGCGTCTTATATTGAGCATTGAGTTGGGAGAATGTTTACATATCCAATATACAATTTTTCTTCTTTTTAAGGTAACTTTACCATTTTTTCCCATCACCATTGGCACAAGATGAAGAAAGTAGAATCATATTTCTTCCTTGTGTCACATCAAACCCAGAGAAAAGGGAAAATCAGGAATATAACACGTGTGTACATTTTTTACAGCAAAAATCTCCTGTATTTTTCTTTTCAGGAAGTTAAAAATACAGACAAAACTTCTTCTCTGCCACTACAGTTGTCGACGTCCATTTGACTCTTTTTCTAAATACATTTGACAGTGTTGATGATCTGTAAGAGATGTTGCTGTAGCTACAGCCTAACAGAGATTTCTGAAAATGATACTTGGATAGTAAGGAAAGGCCCATATTTAGTTATGTAGTCCCAAAACATGCATTTCATTTCATGCATATAGAAGGAGCCATATGCTTCACTGAATGTAATGAATTATAAACCACTCATGAAAACAAGTAGCAGTGAGGAGGCAGGAGAAAATGTGAAGTTAATACAAATCAAAGTGCAAGGCTGAGATAAATTGAACCAACTGTGCCTTTGTATTCTATAAAGTTTACATTTAATTTTTAATAGAAATATATATTTAAGTTCACTCTTTTTATCATGCTCTAGTTTTGACTTACTTTCAAAAAGAGCATTATTTGTCTGTGTCTTTATTTCAGGTCTTCTAATTATTCTCATATTGTATTTTTGTAGAATTTATGTTGTATATTTCAATCTCGGCGAAGAATAGTATAAAATATGGTTTTTAATATATGATAAATATTTTCATTACATCGTGGTATTTTTCTCTGATGTCAGGTTACTAGAAACTTAAGATTTGTAAGATTGTCACTCTTTGACACTATCATAATGAAATAGCCAACGTTGTTCTCTTACAGCTACAATTAGGATATAGTAATTTTGCCAATTGTCTACATGTATGCCTTATTTTACAAATGGTTAATCAGCAAGGTCTCAGTTTGTACATGACATTTGGGTAGATTTTTTCATCTGTTTACTTAATACTGGTAAAATTCCTGAAGTCTAAGCACCACAGCAGTAAGAAATTAAGAATCAGAGTAAAGAAAATCTGTCATTAAAGAAAACACATTGGCTTACTTCATTGTATCTTCCAAAGAACCAAAGTAGCTAACATGAATAAAATATTTTGGTAGGTGCAAAATTAAAGCAAAATACATATATATATATAATATATGTGTAAATTCTATATATATGTAATTTCTAATAAGTCACCCTAATAGGTACTTACATGATAATTATAACATTTAAATCTCACAACATCCCCATAAGGAAGATTTTAATACTTTAATATCATTTCACTTACTTAATTTTATGGAAAATATTTCTCAAAGTTATTAAAGTAACTTGCTTTGAGTCTTACATTAGGAGATGGCAGATGCAGGTTAATTCACATTTTACAAGCTAAGGCTTGAAGTCTATTCCTGATGACCTAGAATTTTCCCTAAGATCCTCATTTTACTTAAAAAAAAATAATTATCTTACAAATCCACACATCAAATATACAGTCATTTTTCTGTCAATTTATTCCACTGGTGATATCATTTTTCATTTAATTATATATATAAAAATATACAACATTTTTTCACTAAATAAGTATCATGTTTCTCCTTTATGGATCTAGCCCATGACAGTCTCTTTGTCAACAATGTATTTAGCAGAAAGCTCCTTTGACAGGTTTCAGTGGAAGTTGTAGTGAAATGATTAAAAAATCATTGTCTACTTACTTACCTTATAGACTTGGAAGCTTAAAAAATACAAACTATGTCCTAATTCTTTAGATATCCTTTTGCTTGTATAAAGTTCTGTTTGTGTTGTGAAACTTCTGTTTTGAAGAAATATTAATGTGACCCATGGCATTACTGCTAATAGAATTTTTGAGATAAACCTTACTGTTTTAAACTGATACAAGCAAACATGCCTTTACTTAGCTGTCACAACAAGCTGCCAATGTAAAAACTTGCCATATTTTGACTACTCTACCTTTTCATTAAATCACTTTTATTTTCTTCTTGTTACATGTGGTAACAGACACATGAGTTAGCAACTGTGACCGACAAAGTCCTTAATAATTACATCAGTTTTTAGTTAACTATTTAGTATTTCCTAAAACCTATCATCTAATGTATTAGTTAGCGTATCTTAAAACCATAGACAAGAAAAACAAAACTTTTTTAAGTGTGAATATCACTGTCAACCATCGAAGAGAGTTTATTCACATAATAGATCCTCAATATTGAGACCTGTTTGTCACTAAGAAACCGGTACAGAATCAGACTACACCCTGTCCAGCATTTCTCAGGATTTCAATGGCTCTGCAAAGAGATCCTGACATAATGTTAAAGGTAGAAACTATAGAACTCTGCAGTGGAAAATCCCTTTGAAGCCTTCTATTTAGTGAAAAGAGAATTGCAAGAAAGCTTGCATATGTGAGTATATGTGTATGTTGTGCAAAGATCCCAGAATAGACTTAAAATGAAGCTTGCCATTATGCAAGGCATTTTGACACAGAGGGAAGCACCTTTCCACAAATCTCACTGCACCTTATTCTTGCCTAATTCCGTCCCCTGATGGTCCATTAATGTTTATGTTTCATAATCATTCATACAGAAGGGAACACATTCACTTTTTTACCTTTGGATTATATCTCAGAACACCTATATAACTGATTCTTTGTTCTGATTTTTAAGCTGTTTTCACAGCTTAAAGTTCTCATGGTCGTCTTTTGATATACGATTTTAGATATCCAGTAGTGGAAGTGCTGGGTCACATGGGAGTTCTATTTATAGTTCATTGAGAGAAGTCTGTATTGCTTTCCACAGAGATGTATTAATTTACACTCCCACCAACGGTGTATAAGAATCCCCTGCTATCCACATGCTTTCCGACACCTAAGTATTTTTGCCTTTGTAATTATACCCTTGCTGACTGATGTAGAATGATATCCCATTTGGTTTTTATTTGCATTTCTCTGATGATTAGTAATGTTGAGCTTTTTTTCATATGCATGTTGGCCACTTGTAGGTTTACTTTTGAAAAAATATCTATTAATATCCTTTGCCCTTTTTTATAGGAATATTTGTCTTTGAAGTAGGTTCATTAGCCCCATTTTGTAGGCTGGGAAGTTGAGGCTGTTTATACTTAGGTAATGTTGCTTTGATTATACCTTCGTGAGTTGGCAAATCTAGAAATTGTGGGTATTAAGAAAATACAAGGGGGCACATGTGTAGGAGAGGGGCCAGAAACCAGTCACTCTTTGCTGCCCCTCACAGTTGTTAGTCCTGATCTGGGAGGCTGTACCCAATAAATACATTAATGTACCCAGTTAGGATTTAATACAGAATAAAAAAATATTTTTACATTAACAAAAATAAAAAGAACACAGAGAAGTAAATGGAGGTTGACGAACAATGAAGGCATGATCGACCTGAACACTCTAAAGAGAGCGTTGGAGAAGCTTGACGCCCCAGAGACCCACTTGGAGATGAAGAAGATGAAAGGTGGCCGACGGGGTCAGCACACTGTTTCCTGTGGACACTTTGTGAATATGATGCTGGGGAAATGGCCCGCAGTACTGAACTAGTCATGATGTTTGAAGGAAAAGCCAACGAAAGCATCCCCAAGCCCCTTGGTCCCCTTCCAGAGAGAAACATCGCCGGCCTTCCCTGAGCAGCCCCCTGGCCCCCATCCTGCCTTCCTGCCCCTGATCCCCCTTGCCTTTCTGGATCATCATGATTGGGCTTACTTGTTTGTTTGCTGCTGGTGTGTTTGTTTTCGTTGTTGTTTTTGTACAACATAGATCATCTGCCTTAAAGGTGTTCTAGGCGGTAGAACAGTCAGTCTTGGGTCCCCACCTCTCTGCGTTCCCCCTTTGTCCTCTCCCAGTGCAGAAGGGCTGATATCAAACCAGAAACTCGAGGGAGCAGAGCCAGGGTGGGGAGACTGGAAGCCTGTGTTCCCCACGTCTGTCCATCCTTCCAGAAGGTCTCTGAGCTAAATTCAGGCTCTGGCCCTGGTGAGGACCCCAACCCACTTTCAAAAGACCTGAGGGTAGGGAAAAGGGTGCTCATTATGGTCCCCTCCAACAGCTTGGTGGGTCCAGCACTCTAGGTCATCCAGGACATCACACTGGGTGCCCACTGCCTCAGCTGATTCCCTCATTGACTTCCAATTGAAAAATGAAGTCTCCCTTGACATCTACACACACATACACACATGCACACACACGTATGTGTACACTAGGAATTTAAATCCACAACTCTTAAATTCTAATGAATTTATTTTAGAAATGAGAAAGACACAAAAACCTGTTTTGCTAGGTGTCATTTGTAGTCTCTCTTGAATAGATAGAAATAAATTCTAACTTATGATGCTAAGTAGAAATATCTTGTTTGCCCTGTTTAATCTTGCTTTTTAAAATTATTTTTAAATGACAGGTAAAAATGTATACATTTATAGTGTACAAAAGGATATTTTGATATTTGTAGACAGTGTGAAATGGCTAAATGAAGCGATTTAACATATGGATTACTTCCTCTACATAATCCTTCAATTAAAATATTTCTGAGAGAGGAAATGCACAAATACTTAGGCAAACCTTTCTTGCATTTAATTAAATGCAAGAATTAATGAATTTCACTTACCGTCATGTGAAATTAATGAATGAGTTGTAAGCCTGAAATAGCTAACCATCGTGAACCAATTCTATCAAGTGTAGACCAATCAGCCCTAACCTTTGAGCTAATAACAGATCCTTAAACCGTATCATTACTGTGCAAAGTGGAGGGACATAGGCGGAATCAATCACTAAATCTGCTATTGTATTTTCATTGAAATATAAGAAAACTTGGAATTTATGCATTAGGATATAAAATATCTGATCTTAAGAAAACATATCAAAATGAATATTTGCTATCATAATATCGGAAATATGTTTTGTGTTTTAAAATTAGCTAAACAATCTTCTGCCCTAGGCTTGCATAACTATCATGAATCTTAATTTTCAGATAAAATAGTGTTGATGTAGATCCATGAAATCATCAGAAGCCAATATGTTTTATTCACTTTCTCTTGACCTTGGGGCAAAAGTCTACTGACCTTGCCTTAGAATAAGAACAGATACACTAAATGAGTATAATCTTGACAATTTGGTTTTAAGGTGTCAATTTAAATTGATGGTCTTTTACATAGTGCAATCTACATTGCTCACTTTTATGGCATTCTTATAGTTAAACTTATCTCTAAAAAACTTCAATTACAGTCTTCCTCACACATTTCTATCCATTATTGCAATACTTTAGTACTGTTATGAAATTAATAGCTGCTTCACTTTTGAGAGCTAGCTATGAGCCAAACATATTTAATGGACATCTTAAAAATCTGATTTTACCTTTTTTTTATTGATGGGTCCTATTTTATGACCAAAATAAAAAATTATTCAATTGAATACACAATAATAGTTCTCTACTCATCTTTATAATAAGACCCACTATTAGACTTGTTAAGTTAGTCCATTCATAATAGATTTTAAAATTAGAAGATAAAATATGTGTTCTGCAGTAAATAAGTATTATGGGAAGCCTTAAAAACAAAAGTGTCTCTATACTTCCATAGGAATCACAGCTAACACTATTAAACATATAAAAGGAAGTGGCTGTTATGATGGAAAACAGCCACTGTGCTGTGGCAGAGTTAATACAGTGAATAAGGAAGATACCTTAGGTGATTATGTCAAAAGGCAAATTTTATTAAAACCTTAGCCCAAGTGCTATCTCAAAATTGCATATTTCTAGATTTCAAAGAGGCAACAGAATTACAGCAACAGTTCCAGAATACGAAAAAATAATGTGGCAACATCTAGATGCAAATTACAAGAGAGACATTAGAGTAACTCAAATAGAAACCTTCAAAACATTTTCATGAACTTGGCCATCACATCAAGGTGACAGCAAGATTATAGTAATGATCACTGTACCTAATTAATGTTGGAAGAAAGTAGTACATATAAGATTGTCTGTGGAGCATGCTTCATGTTATCAGATAAATCTTGGTGGAAGTATCAAGGAAATACTTTGACAAAAGCCCTACCAAGCCTCATGCTTTTGAAGACTTCCCAATGGATGTCCTACAACTGTAGCCTACAATGGTTTTGAACAAGGTATGGTTAATATGCTCTCTCATTATGGATAGAGACTCTTTTTTGAGAGAAGTCTCTGGAATTAGCAAAAGAATTCATGATTTTACATGGAAAATCCCAACCTAACCATCCATCGTCAGGAGCACATATTGCATTGCTCACCAGGACTTGAGATTTATTCAGAAACTTCTCCACCTGTATCTTCCCTAGTCTACAGATGAAGTTAAAAAAAAAAAGGAAAACTAAAAATATAAACTAAAATGAGAAAAATTTTCAGGTAAAACTCTAATATCTTCTGAAAAATATATATGAGAAAGATTGCCTTCAAATTTTACTGAAGGCACCTTACCAGTTCATACTAATAACTGTCATAGTAGTGAATGCCCAAGGTATTAATCTTTACATACATGTTTTTAAATAAAGGGTCATAAGTTATCCTTGGATCACTGGGTACTCTTCCAGCTAGTGAGCTCAAGCTGAGAATTTTTAGAAAAAATTCAGAAACTCGTTTTTGGAAAAGGAGACAGGCCTTCTCTAAACTCTTAAGATATAGTAGCCAATTTTATGATGCTTACAGTTTCTGTCCAAGACTATGTCTGATTATTTAAGGGTTTGTTTTGATTTTTAGATCATTATTGTTTCTTTACCATAGTACCTACAATACCCACATTCTGGTTAATAATTTTTGCAACATGAAAAATGTAAAATATCTGATTAAAGTTTTCTGTTTATTTGGCAAAAATGCATAATCTAGCCAACATTTAGTTTTGCACCCCTTTGTCTCTGCATGTCACCAGCTCTCCTTTTATTGCTTTTAGTTGGTTTCATGGGTAATTACAGTAAATTACTTAGTTATTTTTTATATGGCAAACAATATGATAGTGCAGATAGTCAAAAACCTAAAACTCCCCATCAAATTGCACATAGAAATTGAAGTTACTATTTTCACAAAACAACCACTATGAATTTTTAATGGGAGATAGAATTTTTAATTAAACTTTGATAAAATTTAGGTGAAAACGTGACTATATGACAGAAGACACATACTTGGAAGCTGTTTCACTCTCACAAACTTTATAATGAAGGCCCAGTGTGGATTTTTGGATTGAGATCTACCCTCACCTTACATACCAATAATACTGCTTCATACCTGACCACGATTGTAAATTGCTGATAAAAGTAGAGAATAATATATAACTTCAGAGGAGCATTTTCATTCAAATCATTGGATGACTACCAAAAGTTGTTACTAGAATTGGGAAACAAACACCTATTTATAAGATTTGACTCTGGGAAGGTGGAGGAAGATCATTATACATCTAAATCAGCTATAAGAGAGCTCTCAATTGTCATAACAAAGGCATAGAGAATGACCAAACATACAACCTAAGACAAAACTTGCAATTTCAACTTAGCTGAGGAGATTGCCGGCTAAGCCAAAATTTGCAACGTTTTTCAGAGGATTCTAATCAGATGCAGCAGCTACACAACACAACAATCATGTTATCAAGAACAAAACCCCAAATTAATCAACGTAAAATAATAGACTCACATACGAAACAAACAAATTGTTACCAAGTCTCCAGGAAATATAATTAGATGCTTAGCTTCTACCAGAAAACTGAACAGAAATTTACTACATTGGTAAACTAATGTCTAAATTAAACACAGATGCTCAGAGTACAAATAGATAAATTCATTAGTAATATGTTAATTTTCCCTCTTGCAAAAGTGATCAGTAGATAAATTATTTCAAAGAGGAGGAAAAAGTAAAAACAATAACAACTTGGCCTTGATTTAAAACATAGGACCTTAAGAAATGAAGAGGAATTCTGGACTGAATTACTTTATTTTGTCCTTAAGCCTTTTTTATTCACAATATAGGAGAAGCACAGAAAGGTGGGAAAAATCCATTCAGGGAATGACAGGTGAGACATCAATATCCCAATGGCCACAAAAGGCGTCAATTGTGAAGTTCATGAAAGTTGACAGGAGGGGTTTAAAACAGAAAAGCCCTATTTATAAAGTTGCCCTCTTAATATGTAGCAATATGTAGGCTGGATGTGTTTCATCTAGGGAGAAAATTCCTTGCAGTATTTTAGGCATTCTGTGAGCTTTAATATTACAAAAATGATTCTAGAAATACACAAGAACTGTTAGGTAGGTAGTTATAAATCCAACTCTCCCTGGGAAAAATGACAGGGATGGGGCCCAAGGTCCCCATCTCCACATCATCTACTTAAATTCTATCCTGAATGATTGTTCACACCTAGGGAGGAGAGACCACCCTACCAATTTACCAATCAGAACTTAGCATGCCAACTGCAAAAGGATGCGGAAGGCTCTCTAGGCCACTGACCGAGTCTCATAGGTACAACAGAGTCTTGAAGGTGATTTACAACAGCCTTAAGGCTAATTGTCATGTCATTAGCTTAAATTTACATTGTCCAAGTCCCCCCCACATGGCACAAGAGAGGGTCTCATGTACAGTGAGACTCTGCTGAACCATGAGATAGGCCCAACCCCGGCAGTATGAAAGAGAATCCCCCACCATATTTAAAGCTTTTTTCCTTGTCATGATAATGGGGACCTATTCTCTGTCTATGGCAAACAAATCTTGCTCTGTAAGCCTATTATTTTTCTGTTACTCTTTAAACCTTTCTCTTTCTCAATAAGCATTTTCATGCTTGCCTTATTTTGTGGTGTGTGGTCATTTTGTGACCAAGGATACTCCAAGAATGGAGGACACAGACAGCTGCCTTGAAACCCCAACAAAACATCAGAAAAAGTAAGTAATTTGACAAATATCCACATATTAGATTTTGTGGTCTTTTTTGAATTAAGGGTGGTTTTCTTTATGTAGTTTTAATTTTGGTACTCCAGCTTTAGTAGGGGACTAAAAATTCCATCACAATCATTCTTTAAATGTTAGTCTGCATCAGAGTGTTCACATGAGTGTTCTAGAGTCATAAATGCTGCTTTGCTATGCCTGTCCTGGTTAGTGATTCTATGAAGAACCATGCCACAGAAAGAAGGAGGAAACAAGGCAGTAACAGGGAATGGAGCACTGATGTACAACTTTAACAACTCAACTCACTACCTTACGCCATGTTTATTACCAAGGAGGGATTAAGGGAGATCATCTGCATCAGCATAATTTAGCTATTTGCACTAGGAACTTTTGACTAGAAAGTCAAGATGACAGAAGAAAAAACAATTTAGAATTTGCTTCAGAAAACCCTGAGAACCAATTTTCTTGGTAAATGATTTTCTCTTTGGGGCATAGGTTGCCTTTGACCATGATAACAGTTTACTTACATGGATAAATATCAAACCTGTCATGACAAATATTATATCTGCTCATCAAAACAGGCTTTCTGTATGCATTGAGTTTCTCCCTACTTTGTTAAGTACAATGTTTATTAAAAGCTATATTATCCAAATTATTATTATATATGCATTAACTTACAGCTTATATAAGTTGACCAAAAAATGTTATTAAAACCTATTTGCTTCCTTGCCCCTTCAATGATACTGTATGAAAGCTAGAGTAGGCCAAAGGTTGGTTTGATTGTTTTTAAGTCAATGTTAGATGGCAGAATATATTTAGAGTTAATTTATTTTCAAAACACATAGTTTTCCAAAAAATGAGAATGTTTATGTTTGTTCAGAAATTAATTTTACTTCAGTCCTTGGTCAAAGTGGAGATTTTTTTTGTTGTTGAGACAGAGTCTCACTCTGTCACCCTGGGTAGAATGCTGTGGTATCATAGCTCACAGCAACCTTAAACCCTTGGGCTCAAGTGATCCTCCTTTCTCAGCCTCTGAGTAACTGGGACTACAGGTACCTACCATGATATTTGTAATTTTTATAGAGATGGGGTCTCACTCTTCCTCAGGATGGTCTTGAACTCCTGAACTCAAGCGATTGACCTGCCTTGGCCTCCCAGAGTTCTAGGATTACAGGAATGAGCCACCATACCCAGCCAAAGGTGAGATTTCTTATTTTACCCAAAGTAGCTTGAGACTCGCTTGTATTTAATAGAGAATATGGTCCTTTCTTGCCCACCACCTTCCTCACTTACTAAAACTGTTTCCTATTCTATATTCTAAGGATGGTAGAGAGGGGTGGAAGCATAAATGGGCCAAATTCTCATCTCACCTCTGCTCTCTCTGTTGGGTATGCATGCCCAGGGGTTTTCAGAGGCTCCTCGGGGGTAGTGACTCTTCTCTACATGGCTTCTTCTGCTCCCCTCTCAGTAACTGAGCTCCTTAAAGTCTGCTTCCCAATGGCTTTGCTTTAGGGTCCTGCCATCCTAGCCTGGCAGACAGTGTAGGGCAAGGTTCCTTTGAAGATGATTGTGTTCATAAATAGTTAGATAGAGTTCCACATCTAATCCCTGGCTTTCATGTTTCAGTTATTATTTACAGCTGTTAGAAAGATGTAGAGTTGTCTTTGAAGTCAGCAACAACCTCTCCTACTCTCAAACCTACTCTCTTTCTTCTCTCTTTTCTGTTCACCGTCCTGCCGAACACACAGAACTACAGACTAGTATCTTCAGATATAAGAATAATGCCTGGATAATTCTTGAACTGCAGGACATCTGGGGCCAGTTCTCTAGGTGATCTCCTCGAAGGACTTTTCATCAGACCGAGGGTAGAAGTCCCTTTCATGTGACTGTTGAATTCGGTCTTGGAGGGGCTTTCAGGGAATGGTAATAATTATCTCTAAGGATTTATCTTCCAGTAACCCACAGTTTGAAACCCTTTCTTGATCTTTTATATATCTTTGAGGCAAGGGTTTCTTTTTTTTTTTTTTTAAGTTTTTAGGAAAAAACACTTAACTGTTTCCTTGGAAATTTGCATTTTGGCCTATCTCCCTACTTACTTTAGAATCGGGTATCTATTCTATCTCAGATATTCACAGAAAATTTCCAAATTAACATCCTGTCCCAGATATTTCAGAGTTATACTCTAGAGATGACTGCAAAGTGGTGGAGGGAACAGTGTCATTTCAGAAAAAAAGCAAAAGCAAAAAAGAAATGTAAGTGGGACTATTTTTTCTTATATTCATTATTATCATATTTATAAGAAGAATACAAAGTACTGAAATACAAAAGCAATCAATGTTAATTGCAGCACTGTAGAAATAAAGGGATTTTATTCTTTTTAAATATATGTTCTCATTTTCCAAATAATTTGCATTGTTAAATATTGCACTCGCAATTAGAGGGAAAAGTAGATTTTTTTTTTTTATAGGAAAGGAACTTAGAGGTAGAAAAGCCAAATTTGGAATAAACAGATTCAAGCCCTCTGCCTTTGTTTATTTCACTTTCTGCCGGTTATCACCTCAATTCTCACAAATCCTGTCACGCAGAGACTGGAGAACCTGTATGTGTCATATGGGAAATTGCTACAATATTAATACTAAGAAGTCTCTTTAGAAGTATGTTGACCTGGATCTAAAGTCAGAGATGCATATTTTTATGTCACAATCTGTACTCTTTGGTCCTGTCACTAAAGTTCTAATGCCCACAGACATTAGCAGTAAGTTTTTTCTTTTTTTTTCCCTTTTAACCTCATTTTCACTCTCTGAATGTCTAAATATGCCTAACTAACTACATTTGCTAAGCTTGGCATTTTAAAATGCCATCAACTCTTCACAGTGTAAGGGATCCTTCACAGTTTAAAAAAAAAAAAAACATATGCGGTAGAGTTGTTTTTGACCCATTAGTAAGCTTAGATATCTCACAAAACACAGGATGGCCTCAGGACAGCACACACCTAGTTAAAATGCATTTGCAATGACAGGGAAATGCCAGGTTTCTCATTTTCTTCTCTTTCTCTTCCTCTCTCTCACTCTCTCTCTCTCTTTCTCTCATATATATAAACACACACATATATATACACACCTACACACATGTATGTGAGAAAAATTTGGTAAATAAACATCTTCAAGGATATTTCCTTCGTAAAGTGAACAGTTAGTATTCTTTTAGTATCATACTAACACTGATCCATGATTGACAAACACCTTGAAATATTAATGATTAAACACCTGCTTCTTTCTCCCCAGAAGTCCTGCTGAGAAAGGAGTGGAAATACACGGAGAGCATAATTTAGATGATGCAACATTGAACAATCAATATGAGAACAGCTTGCAAACCTATGACATTGGCTTGAATTTTGCTGATAAAAAAATGAGAGAAATGCTGTAATTTTTCTCTTTTACCACTTTCCCTCTCAAGGAGAATCATATTGTTAATGAAACTTTAACCAAATTTCTGAACTCATTTCAAATGAAATCTCCATTATTTTATATATATATATATATGTATTTTTTCTTTCAATTTCTGGCTGGGGCTGGGTTTGAACTCACCACCTCTGGCATATGGGGCCAGCACCCTACTCCTTTGAGCCACAGGCACCACCCTATTAGAGATATTTTTTAAAGTGAACAATAATCCCACCAGTTGTTAGGTTTCCTTCATGTATCCTTTTCCTTTTTTTTTTTTTTTTTCTTTGCAGTTTTTGGTTGGGTTGGGTTTGAATCCACCACCTCCAGCATATGGGGCCAGCACCCTACTCCTTTGAGCCACAGGTGAGGCCCTATCCATTTTTTTAAATGAGAAATATTTACTTATTTGTATAATGTACCCCTTTACTGGGCTGTAGTTTCTGTGATATTTAAGTCTGTATCATACTCAGACTTCCCATACTACTTTGTATTCAATAATTATTTTCAAAATCTCATTTGTGGTGTTGAATTACATGTAAATACATTCAGTTATCAAACAGCTAGTTTGTATCATGCTCAAACCAATAATTCTGTATAAAATGGTATTACATATGCAACCTTGGATTCTTTTGTTGTCCATGTTTAAAATCAGGATCTTGAGAGCAATGCTTAAAATCACTGGAGAATTTTATCTTTAAGAATAATTGAATTGTGATTATTTTTTTACACTCAGATTTCATGCTTATAAATAAGAGATTTGTTGATCGTATAAAAGTGTCAATGTTCATAATTTATTTTTGAATAAGAACATGTGAATATGTAATTATTTGTAGCCGGGTTTAGCAAACTTTTTCTTTAAAGGGCCAGATGGTAAATATCCTCAACTGCATCTGCTCAACTCTGCCCTTTCAGCATGTAGGAATCCACAGAAAATAGGTGAATGAACATGTCTGTCTTTTAATAAAACTATTTCATAAGAGGTAGGTAGAGTGACCATAGGTATAATTTGCTGACCCTTAATCTGACACATCACTACATAAAGAGACAAGTTTTATTTTTCAGTGACTTTCTGGTGATAATTTCCAGTTTCCTTCACATTAG
Organism: Perodicticus potto; assembly: GCA_963574655.1. Classification (NCBI taxonomy): domain Eukaryota; kingdom Metazoa; phylum Chordata; class Mammalia; order Primates; family Lorisidae; genus Perodicticus; species Perodicticus potto. The sequence continues at coordinate 25,446 of CAUYRH010118028.1, forward strand.
TAAATTGGTCACATCCTTTTTTGAAAGCAAAGACTCTTTTCTGATCTATTTTCAATTCTTCTGTTGTCTATTATAAAATTTTTTTAATCTTCATTTTTACGTTTATATAAGTTTTCTCATTGGGATGTATTTATTCCTTATGACATATTTTGAAAATACTTAAACATATACTTGAGTTTCAGTTTCATTTTCTCAGATGTATCGATTACCTATCGACAGTGTATTTAAGGAGCTATCTTCCTCATAGTATTTTCTACGTTCCTTTGAATGATTTACTTCTCTGGGAAGTTTGTATCCATGATCAGGGAGATTTCTCTCTTTTTAAAACACTACTTATACTATGTTTGAAACATGTTTCTCTGTACTTGACTCAGGTGGTTAAAAATCAACAAAAAAGGAAAGTAAAGAATGGAAATTAAAAAAGGATGGGGATAAGAAATGTGGGAGGGAATGAAAGAAGGAAGGATAAAGATGTGATTTTGTTATTTATCAGAAGGAATGGCTTCCTAAATGAAAACTAGGTGAAAATAATTATGACTTACTGTTTCACTCAAAGATCAAATAAGTTCAGATTAGCACATTAAATCATCACCTGGTATAATTTGTTATATTATTGTCTGTAGTTATTGACCCATCTAAGTATAAGACAATCACACTGGTCCGCTAACTTCCATGTGCCCTGCATGGATTCTCAATGGCATGAATTTCCCCCTTTCTCTTTGACATTGAGATAATTTAACATCCAAATCCTAACAATTCTACAAAGAAGGACTGATACCTGTTGTATTGAAAGTCTTCCATAACATCGAGAAGAGGGGAATCCTCCCTAAATCATCATCAATATGACACTGATACAAACCCATGAACAAATTCAACAAAAAAATAAAATTAAAAGCCCATATCTCTTATGAACATGAACGCAACATCCTCAACAAAACATTAGTATATTGGATCCAACAGGACATCAAAAAAATAATTCACACTATGAAGGGAGCTTCATCCCAGAGATGAAAAGATGGTCTCACATATGCAAATCAGTAACTGTGATTCACAACATAAATATAATTAAAAAAACCATATGATCATATCAATAAATGAATAAAAAGTATTAATAAAATCCAGCACCTCTCCATAACAAGAACTCCCAACAACTAGGCAGAGAAGAATCATACCTCAAAATTATAAAAACCACCTATGACAAATCACAGCCTATAAAATGGGTTAAAATTGAAGGCATTCCACCTTAGAACTGGAACAAGGCAAGGACGCTCACTTTCATCACTGTTCTTCAACATGGGACTGGACATCCAAGGCCGAACAATCAGGCAGGAGAGAAATAAAGGGTATCCAAATCAGGGATATAATCTTCTATCTAGAAAGCCTTAAAGATTTCTCCAAAAGACTCTTAGAATTGGTAAATGAATCTAATACAGTCTCAGGTACAAAATTAATATACACAAATTAGTAGCATTTCTATATACCAATAACTTCCAAACTGAGAATCAAGTTAAGGTCTCATGACCATTTACAATAACTGCAAATAAAAATAACCTGAAATATATTTAACCAAGGAGGTGAACAATCTCCTCAAAGTGAACTACAAAACACTGATGAAAGAAATTGTTCAAGATTAAAACAAAGGAAAAGCATCTCATTCTCATGTATTGGAAGAAACAATATTATTAAAATGTCTGTACTGTTCAAAGTGATTCACAGATTCAACACAATTCCCAACATAATACCAGCATAATTTTTCACATAATTAGAAAACATATTCTAGATTTCACATAGAATTTTTTTTTAAAGCATGAATACGTAAAACAATCCAATTAAAGAAAAAATCTGGAGGCATTGCTTTATGTGACTTCAAGCTATACTTTAGTACTGGTATAAAAGTAGACACACAGGTCAATGGAACAGAATTGAAAACTCAGAAATAAAACCATACATCTACAACCAACAGACCTGTGACAAAACAGACAAAGACTTTTATTGGGGAGAGGATATGTTATTCAGTAATGATGCTGGTAAAATTGGAGAGCCACATGCAGAAGAGTGAAAATGGATCCCTATCTCTTCACATATACAAAAATAAAACAACTTGTGGATTAAAGATTAAAGGTTTAAGAGTTGACACCATAAAAATTCTAGAAGAAAATGTGGGAAAAACTCTTCTGGACATCAGCCTATGTAAAGAATTCATGACCAAGTCCTCAAAGGCAAATACAACAATAACAAAAATAAGTGGGACTTAAGTGAATGGCACTTAAACTAAAATGTAAACATAGCAAAAAATAATAATAATAACACTCAACAGCAAATAGACAACCTACAAATGGGAAAAAAATATCCATAAACTATACATCTAACAAGAGGTTAATGTCTGGAGCCTGTAAGAAACTAAAAAAATCAATAAGAATAAAAACTAAATAACTGCATTTTAAAAATTGGCATAGAATATTAACAGATGTTTTTGAAAAGAAAATATACAAATGTCCCATAAATCTATAAAAAAGGCTCTACATCACCATACATGCAGGAAATGCAAAGTAAAACCACAAGGAGACATTACCTTACTCCTGTCTGAATGGCCGTTATTGGAAAGTAAATAAGCAATAGATGGTGTGGGATCTGTGAAAAGGGGGTGCTAATATACTGTTGGTGTTAATGTAAACTAGTACAGCCTCTATAGAAAGCTGTACAGTGTTTTCTCAAAGAAGTAAAGGCAAATCTATCATTTGATCCAGCAGTCCTGCCAATGAGGATCTGCCATAAGTAAAAGAAGTCATTATAACAAAAAGACACCTGCCCCAAATGTTTATTAGAACAAAATTCTCAATAGCCAAGTTACTAAATCAACCTAAGCGTCATTAATTTATTAGTGAATAAAGAAAATGTGGTATATATCATAAAATACTATTCAGCCATCAAATGGATGGAATAACATCTTTTGCAGCACATTGGATGGAACTGGAGGCCTTTGTTCTAAGTGAAATGATAAAGGAACAACCAAATAAGTGGTTAGCTTATAACCACTCACGGATAAGTGAGAGCTGAGCAATGGGTATGTGTGGTCATGGAGAGTATAATAATAGACACTGGAAGCTCACAAGGGGGATGATGGGAGGCTGATGAGGGATAAAAATTATCTATTGGGTACAATATATATAATTTAGTTTAAGGCAAATTAAAAGCCTAGATGTTGCACTATGCTATTCATCCATGTAACAAAAAACCACTTGTACTCCTTAAATCCATTTAATTATAACATGAAAACTAAGTCTGTAGTGAATAAAAGAATAGCATAACATAGCCAACTTGGATTAATTTCAACAAAGAATTGCTGATATGTTTTTCCACTTTATTGGCTAAAATAAGAAAACAGAAGCAAATGCATATCTCAGTATTTTCCATAAATTTCAACATAATATGTACAGGAATGCCAGAGATATGATTATTGTTGAAACATTAGTAGTAATCCTTTTAACATTAGAAACAAAGAAAAAATGTCGTCAAACACACTTAATTTACACCATTGCAGCAGAGATGAATGGTCAATGTTCAGAGCAGTCCTCTTAATGCTTTGAAGTGTAATTAAATACCCACAATTGAACAACCCCAAGAACTTAACCTAATTTTGAATTTCCTGACAGTCTAGTAAATCCAATTATATTTATTTTAAAAAAATATAATCTAATACCTTTTACATGTTTATTTTGGTTATTTACCTTAGTATCTGTGAAATTCTTAAGTATGAAAACATGACAGAATAAGCATAAACAATTTTGAAGTTAAGGTGGTTTTCCTGGTAAGGAGTATCTGAATTATAATAGACTAAGATGATTAAACTTTAAGTTCTTGGGAAAGCAAAGTAATAATTATAACTAATTATGAATGGTCTACTCAACAAACAATGACTACTCTCAAAGGTAAACATAGTTCCTTATAAAGAGATTACAGGCTTTTTTTCATTTTTAATTAAAAAATATTTACTTTTTAAAATATGTAAGTTTAGACATATGCATGTATTCTTCAAATCATCATCACAATCAAGGTAATAAATATATCCATCATCTCCAAAATTTTTTGTTTACTCTTTTGTGTCCATATGTGCGGGGATGTATTTTGTTTTGGGTTATGTGAGTTTTTGTGTGTGTGTGTGTGTGTGAGACAAAGAGAGAGAAAGAGAGAGAGAGAGAGAGAGAGAGAGAGAGATTTCTACAAATTATTTGTTATGTGGAACTAAAACTTTATATTTGTGAAGCAGCAAATTCTTCATCTTTCCTTGCCCTAATCCCCTGACAACCACCAATCCATTATTTGCTTCCATAAGGTTGACTATTTAGGTAGAATTGTGAAATGTTGGTATTTTGTCACTGGCTTATTTCATCCAGCACAATGCCCTCAAGATTTATTCATGTTTTCTCAAATGATAGTATTTTTTTCATTATTTTTTTTAAGGCTAATCAATATTATATTGTATTTATATTACACACTTTCTTTATTCACTGATATCACTGATATTCAATGAATATTTATGTTGATTCCATATCTTGGCTACCATAAATAATGCCCCAGTGAACATGGGAATGTGAATATCTCTTTGAGATCTTGGTTTCAATTATTTTGGATATGTACTCCAAAGTGAGATTGTTAGATCATATGGTACTTATATAAGTAAATTCAGTAAATTCCCTAGATAATAAATCCACTTACAAAAAAAAATTGCCTTGTGAATTGGGCTGCAATAAACATTCTGGTACAAATATCTTTATTATGATGTGATTTTTGGTCTTCAGGATATATACCCAATAAAGGAATTGAAGGATTGAATGGCAGATCTATTTTTAGATCTCTAAGTATTCTCCAAATATCTTTCCAAAAGGAATGTATTAGTTTGCATTCCCACCAACAGTGTAGAAGTGTTCCCCTTTCTCCACATCCATGCCAACATCTCTGGTTTTGG
>CAUYRH010118030.1:0-18701 GCA_963574655.1 Perodicticus potto
TGGCCTACAGACACATGAAAAATGCTCATAATCTTTAAACATTAGAGAAATACAAATCAAAACCACTTTTGAGATATCATTTAACTCCAGTAAGATTAGCCCACATAACAAAAATCCCAAAACTATAGATGTTGGCATGGATATGGAGAAAAGGGAACACTTCTGCACTGCTGGTGGGAATGCAAGCTAATACATTCCTTTTGGAAAGAAATTTGGAGACTACTACTAAACTACTACTACTACTACTACTACTACTACTACTACTACTACTACTACTAAAAGTAGTCCTGCCATTCGATTCTGTAATTCCTCTACTAGGCATATATCCAGAAGACTAAAAATAACTTTACAACAAAGAAATTTGTCCCAGAATGTTTATTGCAGCCCAATTCATAATTGCCAAGTCATGGAAGCATCCCAAGTGCCCATTGAATGGATTAACAAATTGTGGTATATGCATACAATGGAATATTATGCAGCCTTACAAAAAGATGGAGACTTTACCTCTTTTATGTTTGCATGAATGGAGCTGGAACATATTCTTCTCAGTACGTATCTCAAGAATGGAAGAAAAATATCCAATGTACTCAGTACTATTATGGAACCAATATATAATCACCCACACTTTCATATGAAGGATAAAACACAAGTATAGCCCAGGATGAAGAAGGGAAGAGGAGGGGAGGGGAGAGGAGGGGGGAGGTTGGGTGGAAGGAGGGTAATTGGTGGGACCTCACCTATGGTGCATATTGCAAGGGTACATGTCAAATCTATTAAGAATAGAGTATAGGGTGTTGCCTGTGGCTCAAAGCAGTAGGGTTCTGGCCCCATATGCCAGGGGTGGTGGGTTCAAGCCAAGCCTCGGCCAAGAACTGCCAAAAAAAAAAGAATAGAGTATAAATGTCTTAACACAATAATTAAGTAAGTGAAGTAAAGGCTATGTTAACCAGTTTGCTATAAGCATTTCAAATTATATATAAAATACACATTGTACCCCATAAATGCATTAATGTACACAGTTATGATTTAATAAAAAAAATTAAGAGGGTAAAAAAAGAAGATAGATAAATGGCCAAAAAACATACAAAAAAATGCTCAGGGTCTTTAGTCATCAGGGCAAATCAAAACCACAATGACGTATCACCTAACGTCAGTGAGAGTGGCTTTTATAAAAAAAAATCCCAAGAAAACAGATGGATGTGGAGAGAAAGGAACACTCACACACTGTTGGTGGGACTGCAAACTAGTACAACCTCTATGGAAAGTTGGATGGAGATACCGCAACGAACTTAAAGCAGACATACCGTTTGATCCAGCAATCCCACTACTGGGTATTTACCCTAAGGAAAAAAAGTCATTTTGTAAGAAAGACACTGCACTTGAATGTTTGTTGCAGCATCATTTGCAATCGCAAAGAACCTCCTTGTGTGGCCAGGAGGAAAGCTAGAGCAATCCTATCACCTGGTACTACTCAGCTAGAGAGTACAGATACTTTTGTTGGGCTGAAAGTCTTTTTGTAGTGTTTTCAGTTATATAATAGTGGTGGATGGGTTTTGAATCATATACTATTGATATAAAACTCAGCACTTGGAAATAACATTCCTAGGATGCCTTGACCTATAATATCTTTATATCCTGATAGTACAGATCTTTTAGTTTTATAATGAAGAGAGAAAGGGAGTCCTTTAACATGCTTGTGTAAGGATGAGGTTGTTACGGAATGTCCTGGCAAGCATGAGCCTTCTTGTGTAAGCTGCCAAGGCTACAGCGTGCCCACCCCTGTGCCACATACAAACACATATCCAAGGAGGCAGGGTGGGAGAGAACAGGAGTGATACTCCTACCAGTGTGTCATGAATAGATTCGTTCATGGGAAGTGCTGACAATACAAATTGAATCATACATCATTTCTTTTGCAAGCTTTTTAGAATCTATTTACACGATACTTTAGATGTAAGTATTGTTGATATAGTAGGGACATACTTTTAACTTCATTCATCTGATTTAAATTATATTTGTCTAGCCAGTAGTTCATAGATCAAGGAGGTCCTATGGTATACAAAGAGTTTCCTGCATTCAAAACACGGTGCAAATTAAAACAAGGGTGGTAATATTTAAGTCTTGAAGCAAATAGACCCAGAAAGCCAGTAAGAAAAGAGGTCAGTCTAGGTAAGTGGTGAAATTAGGGATTTCTGAGAAGTTAGTGACAGCTATTACTGATGGAACATATTTTTTTTTTTTTTTGAGACAGAGCCTCAAGCTGTGACCCTGGATAGAGTGCCATGACATCACAGCTCACAGCAACCTCCAGTTCCTGGGCTCAAGCGAGTCTCTTGCCTTCGTCTCCCAAGTAGCTGGGACTACAGGCACCTGCCACAACACCTGGTCATTTTTTGGTTGCAGCTGTCATTGTTGGTTGGTGGGCCCGGGCTGGATTCGAACCTGCCAGCTCAGGTGTACGTGGCTGGCCCCTTAGCTGCTTGAGCCACTGGCGCCGAGCCTGATGGAACATATTTATCATGAGTGGATCTGGAAAGCTACTGACAAATTTCCCAATCTGATAGTTATCCTTTAGTGGTAACACTTTGGGACAGCTTAACCAAAGTGCTATCATGCTATTCTATGTGCGGGAACAGAGGACAATGGCAGAAAGGAGGGGAGTCCTCCCACAGAAGTCCTTGTCGACCAGACACAGTGGCATAATGAGGGCACGGAGCTGGGCATGACTATCACGTAAACAATAGAGAACTCTTTATTAAGGAGAGATCTTTGGGCCTCGGATGATTATACCTGAAGCCTTTTCTGCAAAGGCAGTAATTATGTTGGGGAAAGTTATAATTTTCGCAACTCCCTTTTCCCTCAATCTAATTGGAAGAAACATGGATCAGTCTTGGCAAATGCAAGATCATGCATCGTTCTGGATAATTTTTCAGTTTGAGGAAGATCTTCCTGTTCCTGGACCATGCGTTACTAGGGCTGCTGTGAGCACTTTCTAGGCCGTGAGAACATGGGAGATGTTGCTGATGAATCACTGCAAAACAAATTTCAGCACATCTAGAACTCATAATTCTTGGAAACCATTTTCCTAAAGTCATTTCGCTCTTTATATAAATAAGTTTTGTGTTGGTTTGCCCATATTTTAAACGCAAATGTCCACATGGAGATTTTAACATTTCTCTTGACATTTTCTGCAATGTCGGCAGAGCATATATGAGAAACCGGAAATAAATTCATGACTTGCTTAAAACTTAAAACATCCCTGTGAATCTTGTCCCTGTCTCATCAGTGGTAAGGAAAAACTCATTCTGAAATTGTCTTGCACATATATATTTAGTTCTTCCAAAATTTCACATCATCAGATAGGGTGATCTTTAAATTTAATTTGTGTTGCAAAGCTTGTGTATTTTGCTTTGCAGTGGTGAAGTTTTCAAAAACTGATTTTAAATTTGAGTAATTCTAACACCTTCCTGGTGAACGTGATTGCCATGGCCATGCACACACTTTTCTTGTACTAATGTGCTGATAAAACGTATGGCCTGAGAGCCAGGGTTTCCTGTCCTGGAAGTATCTGTGCAGGGACAGAGGTGCTGGGTTTCCCATCTCAGGGCAGTGCTGTCCCCCGGGGAGTTCCCCTTCTTCCTGTGGCCACATCCTCTATCCCACTTGCTGCTGCTGCTCCACCAGGAACCCCGTGCCCTGGCGCTGGCCCCACACAGCCCCTGGCCTATAAGACACAGCAGCAGCTGTCAACCCTTATCCCCAGGGTCCCTGTCTCTGCTCCCCACTGTGCTCTCCCCAGGGGTAAGAGGAGGCTGGCTGGTGTTGGAGGGGCTGCCCTGGGCAGGAGAGGGCGGATCCTTCTTTCTCTCCTTTTATCAGAAGCTGATGAGGCCTCACCCCCATCCCCAGGAAAAGCCTGGCCAGGACCTTGGCTTGCTTCTTCCTCTGCTCTGTACCCCCTCAAATGGCAGAGCAGCTGTGCCTGAGATTCTGCCCACCCACCCAGGACAGGGTGGCCACGGGCAGGAGCCCCATCTCCCTCACTGTGTCTGGCTGGGCCCAGGAAACTGCAGCTGAGAGACCTCTGTCTTCTTGGGGAGGAAGGTTCCCGATCAGCTGTTGTCTGTGCCATTGACCAGGGTTTCCTCAATGCAGACCAGTGGACCACTGAACCGAGGGTCAGAGCTCTTGGTAGGTGTTGGGGCTGAGTGCCCTGTGCTTAGATTATGCGCCTGCAGCCCCGGGCTCTGCTGCCACCTACAGTGTCCCCAGCAGGTCTCACTGCCCCAGCCACTCAGACTTCCCTGTATTATGGGCACGCAGGTGTCACATAGGGCCACCAGGCCAACGTCCCCTCACTCTGGGCTTTGTGTCTGCCATTTCGGATCTTACATTTTACTCTAATTCTGTAAATAAGAGGCAGAAAACAGCCTGTTGGAGGTAGAGGTGTTTCCCTTCACCCCTGCCTGCCCTTCCCGAAGCCTCTGTCAGGCCAGGGACAGCAGGTTAAGGAACAGTTTATTGACAATTGGTTTCTGGGGAGGGAGGCCGGGGCTCTTCCTTGGCTCTGGGAGGTTCCAGGGAGCAGCCAGGGGCGCAGCCCTCACGGGGCTCGTGCCCAGCAGGGTGGCAGCGGGAGCTCCGCAGCCGTCACGTCCCTCTGTGCCCACGCTCCCGGCCACTGCAGCCCTTTGTGGGCTCCTAGGGCTCTCCAAAGCCTGGGGCCGGCTTCCCTCTGGGGGTTCGGTACTTGTTCTTCTGAGTGTAAAGCAAGTTCCTCCGGAAAAGGCGAGGCAGGTGGCCTTGGTACAGCAGCACAGCCAGGACCATCCCTGCAGGAGACAGCAGGTCAGATGCTCCTGCACTCAGACAGGATGAGGTGCCACACCCAGTGGCCCATGGCTGGGACTGTCCTGGACCTTCCTGGACAGTTATATCTCCCCACGTGCCCCCCTCCTGTGGGGCGCCCGGGTGCTTCTAGACTATGCTGTAGGTCAGAGGGTCCTGAGTCATCTCCAGAGCCTGTGTGGCCCCTTTCTTCCCAGGACTGCCTCCTGAAGGGGTGTCCCATCCCAGGGTGGCTGTCTGTAGGGGGGTGGGGTGGCACAGAGGAGGGGAAGAGAGGCTGTGGGTGGGCCTGGGTCGGGTCCAGCAGGTGGCCCTGGGTCTTGACCTGACCTGGCCTGGGTGACTCCACTTTCTGCCTCTGCCCAAGACACAAGACTTAGGAATCCCAAATTCCCACCTGAACTTCCAGGTCACAGTAAGATCAGATTGCAGAGGCAGGAGATGTCAAGAGTGTGAGGATTCTACCTGTGGCATGTTGGGGACCTGTCACGTTACAACATGCAGCAGCCTGAGCTCCTGACCACGCCCCTGTGGCCACACACAGCCAGGTGACAGCTGCCACTACCCCTGTGGAACTTTCTGAATAGGGAAGGCCCAGAGAGGTGACAAGACCTGTTCAGAGCACCCAGCCAGGGGGCAGCTGGGTGTTCACACCTAGAAGCCAGCCCCCCTCACCTACTTGCCTCTAGTCTCCCTCGCCCTGAAGGCCAGGGCCTGAGTTTGAACTTGTGGATGAAGATGGTGTTTCCTGAAACTGACCACAGTGATAGGGAAGGAGTTCTGTGGTGGTGTCAGCCACTCAGATAAACAGGGCGAGGCAGACATGCGACAGAACTTAGGAAGCTGACAAGCAGGTGGGCGAGCAGCACAGTGCAAGCCTCCTGGGAGCCCGCTCCTTTCTCAGCAATGGTGAGGGCTAGATACCAGCCTGCATCTTCCATGACCTAAAGGGTCAGCAGTCAGCAGCCCAGGTCCGTCTGAGGGCAGGTACCCTGGGAATACACACTGTGGGTCTGTGTGAGATACACTCAGAGTCCCCAAGGCCAACCTGCAGGAGCACATGGTGACTTCCCACCCTGCTCTGGCAGGAGATGAGGCCGTTCCCTAAAAGGGCGTCTGGACTCAGGGCAGCAGGAGTGCCCCGAGGGCAGGGGCCGGTACTAAAGCAGAGGTGGGTGGGTGTGTGCACAGAGGCTGCTGAGCACCTGGCCTCTTCCCAGTCGGCTCTCAGAAGCCTCCCACTGCAGGTTACTGGGTGCCTCTGCAAATCACACTCTTCCAAGAACCTTAGATGTGACCTTATAGGCAACAGAGTCTTTGTAGACGTCATCAGTTAAATTAACAGGAGGTCACACAGGTGCCGAGAGGACCCCGAATCCCATGTCTAGTGTCCCCAGAAGAAGAGAAGAGACAGGCACAGACACACAGAGGTGCCCTGGGACGATGGGCAGAGGTTGCAGTGAAGTGTCCACACCACCCAGAAGCCAAGGACTTCCAGGAAGGGGCCTCCCTGGAGCCTCTCATTTTGTGGTACTTTGCCATAAGTACCCCTGAAAACTACTCTAGCAGTCATGGAGAGGAACCTTCAAAACTCGGTAGGAAACTGACCTCCAACCCAGAATTCAATTTTTGGCTAAAGCCACAGCCAAGGTTGGAACCAAGACATTTGATTTCAGACATAGGAGATCTGAACTTTGAGTGCCAGGCACCCTTCCTCACGAGCTGTTAGCAGACATTCTCCACCAGAAAGAAGGAATAAGCCAAATGGGAGAAGACATGGAGAACAGAGACAGAAGCACAACCAGGATAGAGGTGAAGGATCACCCCAGGGTGAAAGACAGACGCCTTGGGAAGCGATGGAAGACCTTAGTGTTGAGTCACTGACAACTCCCTAAAACCCCAGCAAGAGGGAAAGCACACCCACCATCACCCGTGGGGATGACAGAGGTTGTGCAGGACAGGACAGCCCTCCAGGGGTGGCAGCTCTGCCATGCCCAGGGTGTCAGCTTCCTCCTTCCCTTAGGAACCAGCCAGGGTGAACGCAGAGCAGCCCTGCAGGCCCCATGAGTGGAGATGGGATGTCCCAGGGAGAAAGTCAGCTGTCCACATGCAGGGCTGCCTCTGGGAGGGCTCTGGGCACAGAGGGGGGGGGAGACGCCCGTTTTCTCAGTGTGCACCCACCCTGAGGATGACATCCCGGCCACCATCCAGGGCCAGGTCTCCCCTCCCAGGGCAGGCTGCACACTCCCCTGAGAACTGCCCCAGTGTAGAGCCAACAGAAGGGACAGGAAGCTTTCAGACTCCCGCTGGACCCTGACCACCCAGCTGGTGAGGCCTGGAGTTTGAAGAAAGGCCAGGGGCCTGAGACCAGGTGTGGGAGGGGGCCTGAGCTTTAACAGGGCCTCAGTTCTCTGGGCCAAGGGTGGCTCCGGGACCTCCCCCGCAGTCAGCCAAGCCTATGGCTTCCCTATGGCTCTTTTGTGCAGCTCCATGGTGTAGGACAGGAGGGGCAGCTTCAGGAGGGCAAGTCACAGGGCGGCCCCACCAGGACCCCCTCCAGGCCCAGCAACCCCTGTGTCCCCAGCCCTGTGAGGGCAGGATGGTCCTGTGTCATCTAGGAAGCTCCATAGCCACCAGGACTGGTACCTGGGAAAACAAGGCAACTTCCTCTGCAGGTGCCAACCCCACCTGTCACCTGGCACCCCTCACAGGGAAGGCTTCCCCTACTTGTCCCTCCATACCCGACTTCTGCCTCTGGTCATTCCTGTGACGGTGACTGAACAAAGATGGGGCAGTCGCTGTCACCCTCCACTGCTCACCCCCGGGGGAGGAGCTGGCCCAAGAGGGCTGACCTTTTCTCCATCCCCTCCCCACCAAAGCCCCCTCCCTAGGGAGCGCTGGGGCCGCAGCATCTGAGGGACCCCACCCGTGCTTACCTGCTAAAGGGCCCAGCCAGTACACCTGAACGTACTCCAGTGCCGTGTGTCCTGAGCAGTGGAAGGTAACAGCGGCAGCCAGGGAGGGGTTGAAGAAGGCGGATGTGAAGGGACCAGCTGTGGGCAGAGCACACACAGCTTTCGTCCCTGCCCTGCCAGCGGCCACCTCTTCACTGCACAGGCCTGAGTGTGACTCACAGCGCTAGGGCTGGGGTTTCAGCCCCTGAGCTCCTGCTACACCGATGGGCACCAAGGCCAGTTCAGCCAAGGCCAAGGTTGCGAGGTCAGGGAGCAGCCCTCCCCGCGGCTCACCACATCTGGTCTCTAGCAATCCTGCTCTATGGGAGGTGGTCTGAGTTGGGAAGAGAGAGGTGGACAGACAGACACACAGGAAGAGGGAAAGAGAGAGCACCAGGACTTCCACCAATAACGGGCAGGTGGTAGGCGGGGTAAGAGCAGGGTCTGGCCTAGGCTACGGCAGGCAGCCTTTAGGACACAGAGCCGGAGCCGGCCAGGGCAGACCAAGGCCCAGGCAGCTCTCGTCAATCATGCTGGGCACCCTGGCCCCCAGGGAGGCACCTTGGCAGGCGATCTCTGGGTATCCCTGGGCAGGAGTCCAGTAATCTGGTCACCAGTCCCTGTCACTGGGAACCCCCATTCACCCTGCCTTGGTTTCCCCATCTGTACCAGCTCTGTAGCACCTTCCTGTGGCCTGTGTAGCCCAGATTATGTGCTATCTGGCCTCTGCCAGATCAAGGTCAGTGTCAAGGAATGTGTTAGGTACTGTTTCTGTCCTTACTGGGCCCTCAGGAATGGAGCCCTGAGAGCACTCGGCCTCACCCTTGTCCTGGCATCCCTGGTGCTGGGAACACAAAGGAGCTGCTCCTTAGAAGCCCCTGTGGCCCCTTCCCACAAGTCACCTGTCCCCAGAAGCTTGCCAGTCTCAGGTTGCCCTTATGGGAGGGGGTTAGAGCGAGTGACACAGTCTGCAGATGGGGCAGAGCAGGGGGTGAAGAACAGAGGGGCTGGGGCCGATGGACACCTGAGAGCTTGGTCACAGGTCAGCCTGCTCCTGGGGAGACAGGTGGGCAGCTCAGGGGCAAGGGAGAGGAAGAGTCCACAGGACTTGTTGCTCTTAGGAGAGGTGATGGGGACACTGGGGTTCCCAGATCAGAGCCGTACCCCACCTGCCCTGGTGCAGATCTCTGGGATGAAAAGCATCAGCTGGGATGAGACAGGAGCACGGCCTGGAGGGTGACCCTCATAAGGACCAGGCCCCTCCCCATGGCCCCACGTCCAGCGGCCCCTCATCCCCTGGCCAGCTTCCTGGGAGGTGGCCATTGTCTGGGTGAGCTCGTGGGCTCCTCTGGCCAGAGCACCATCTTGGTAACTATAGGTGTAAGTGTGCATGGCAGCCACATGGTGCAGCAGTCTGGAGGGGCTCCCAGGGCAGAGGGAAGCAGGGCTCACCTGTATAGGCTGCGATGGTGACCAGCAGGGCTAGGGCTGACACCCTGTAGATAGGAGGGCTGTGCTGCAGGCGGAGGAGGGTCACATGGAAGCAGAAGGCACAGGCGCCTTCCACGAGTGCCCCATGGGTCACGGACGTGTGCAGGGCAGAGCTGCAGTGCTGGGCCATGAGGTTCTGCAGTAGGTGCAGGTCGCTCAGCTCGCAGGCCCAGCAGACCCGCGTCAGGGCATAGGCAACCTGCACACCCAGCCCCTGGGCCACCAGCTTCAGCAGTGTGCTGGACAGGGACGCCTCTGCCATGAGGAACTCCTGCAGGGACACGGCAGGGTTGGCTGAGGCCCCGTCCAGGGTGGCCCCGTGCACCAGGAAGAGCAGGAAGAGCAGTGTCATCAGCAGGTCCGGACCAAAGCCCCCAGCCCAGGGCCCGAGTTCCGCCAGCACCCTCATCTCCAGGCAACAGGCCCCGAGCTGGGCCGCGCCTATCGCTTCCCTGGCGAAGTTGTCATAGGCATCCGTGGGGAGCAGGGCCTTGGACGCCCTCCTGGCCACTTCACAGAGGGCAATGGTGGCAAAGAAGAAGGAGAGGGACACGTTCAGACCAGCCATGTGCCCAGCCCCATGGAGGAGTCACCTGACTTGGGCACCTGTGGGGCCTTGGCAGAGGCCACTCTTGGCTGGTGGTGGAGGGGAGAGTCCACCTGAGCCTCTGGGAACAGCACACCTGTGCCCCTTATCTCTAGCCTTCCCTGCCACAGGGCCAGGAGCAGAGTCAGCAGTGCCCACATGGACTGCCCAGGGCCTGGCGTCCTCCCCGGGGTCTGAGATGCCCCTGGCCCACTTGGCCAGCCCTGGGTCCTGGAGACCATCCCAGCCCTTCAAAGCCTTCCACTGAGCTCCATGCCTCACACCTGGGCTTCTGGACCCAGGACCACTTACCTGCTCCCATACTTGGGCCAGGACTCCCTGGGCCAGGGTCCCTATCTAAGTGAGTGCCCCCAGCTCCCTGCAGTTGGGTTGTGTTTCTGCCTGTGTGAGGGCCAGGGCTCCTCCTGCCCTCTGGGTCACCTGCCCCTAGCACCCCACCCCCATGAAGCCAGCTGCTCTCCCGACACAGCTGTCTGCACCTGAGTCTCCTGAGGAGACACCATGGATGCTCTGGCAGGAGCCCTGCGCCCTCGGGAAGCTCAGCCCCAGCAAAAGGCCACCCCACTGACTTCTACTGCCCTGACTGGCAGCTTTGGCCCATGAAGCACATTTCTGAGACAGACAGTGGTCAGTGCTAAACTCACAGCTGGCTGCTTGATTCCTGGAGACCCCAGACTGAGAGAGGCATGGAGGAGAGCCCTGAACCCCCTGGGCCAAGAGGGGACCCTGAGAAGCCCTTTCTGTCCCAGGCCCCATGCCCAGGCTGGGTCAGACCCTGCTGGACAAGGCTCTCCAGCCTGCAGGGGTGGGTGGAGGTGGGGACACTGTGGGGACTCAGTGCTGGACATCAGCCAGACTGCAGGGGTCCATGACCAGAGGTCAGGGCCCCAGGGCTGGTGGTCCTCAGTGTGCCCCAGTCACCCCATTAGGTGACAGAGGAGGCTTAGATGCTCTGGGAGAGCTAGGCCATCCCTTGAGGACACCAAGGGCCCCGACAGGGAAGACTGCACTGAGCCCTGAGGGCCACCTGGAGTTCACAGCCAACCAGGGTGTGTGTCTAGGGTCCTTCCCAGCAGAGGGAACAGGCTGAGTGAGTGCAGAGGCCACTGGGGGAGGGGGCTGCCGAGGGAGGGAGCCCTGCAACTAGTCTCCTCCCTCCCACCTGTCCTGGAGGGGAGAGGAACCCAGGCCCAGAGCAGGTGGGGGTGCCCTGGACTTCTCTAGGAGGGAACCCTCTGGCCCAGCAGGGGGGTCTTGGCTGTGGCCAAGGGTCCAGGATGAGGACTTTCAGATAGTGCCCCCACTATACGGTCCCAGGCCCAGCAAGGCAGAGGGCCAGAGGGACAGGGCACCCGCCTGGCCCAGCCCACCTGCCAGCAGGTGGTGGGCGAGAGCAGAGGAGCAAGTCCTCTGAGGGCCGAGGCCCTGTCCTGGGAACCATGCTGGCAGGGTACAGGTGCTGCCTCTGCTCCTTGCCTGCAGAGGCCCCTAATCCTGCCACGTTCCCTCCCTGACCTGCCCCCACCCCTCCCAGCAGCCCCCTCTCCTACTCTCCCCATAGGAGAGAACAAAACGCATCCCCATCAGTCTGCATTTAATGCAGGAGCTCAGCTGACACCGAGCACAGGAGCTTAGCTGACCACAGCCCAGGGAGAAGGCACTAAGTCCAGATGCCTACTGGAGGATACAAGATGGGTAGGGACCCTAGCTGGCTTCTGCCCCATGAGGAGACCGATGCTGGCCCTGGCCACTCACTGAGCAGGTAGCCTGCCACCCTGCAGCCTGTGCCCTTCCTGTGGGGTGCCACACCCAGCCAGATCCCAGCCTCCGCCAAGCCCATGGCAGCACATTTAACAGCAGGGTCCACAGTGGCAAAGGCCTTTCACTCCCCCCAGGGCTTTAACCACATGCCCAGAGGAGCCTTTCAGCCCCTGGTCACTGCTCCCCCCTCCCTGAGACTGAGTTTTGCTTTTATTTTTCCAAGCCCAGGTCTGTCCTAGGTAGGAGGCCCTGGAAGGGGAGGAGACCCTGGAGTCATTGTCAGGTTCAGGTTTGTGCTCCCTGACCCTTAATTCCCAGAGATGAAGAATGGCTCAAACACAGACATCCACGGGCAATCCTCACACACAGTGCTTATTGGGGAGGGGGTCCTGTTCCCCCAGTGCAGGACACCCGGGTCTGCTCCTTTTTGTTAGTACCTTAATTTTATGTTAAGTGCGGGCAGAATATTCATAGTTCTCCTCAGAAGGGGGTGGAGAATTCTTAGAATGGACCCTCCTACGGCTGTCCCTGTTCACAGTCTGTCACAGTGGTGCCAGGTCCATCACTCTAATGCAGTGATTTGCAACCTGTGTGCCATCAGAGGATCTTAGGTGTACTTAGAAAAGTTTTAAAGATCATCAATTTTATTATTATTATTATTTTTGAGATAGTCTCAAGCTGTTGCCCTGGGTAGAGTGCCATGGTGTCATCATAGCTCATAGCAACCTCAAACTCTTGGGCTCAAGTGATCCTCTTGCCTCAGTTTTTCTATTTATTTATTTGTTTGTTTTAGGAGAGACAGAGGTCTTGCTCTTGCTCAGGCTGGTCTCGAACTCGTGAGCTCAGGCAATCCACCCTCTTAGGCCTCCCACAGTGCTGGGATTATAGCCGTGAGCCACCGCACTTGGCCAATTAAATTATTTTGAAAAGAAGTTCAAAGCACAGTAAGTAAATTCGTATTTTTCCTCTTTTTTTGATCAACATAATTTAAGTGTGCTGCAGAAGTTTAACTGTAGGTTCAAGTGTACCATGAAATAAAAAATGTTGAAAAGTAGTGGTCTCATGTGCATCAAGCAGGGAAAGGTAACTGGCGCAGGAGTGCCTGGTTTCCATGCCTCTCCTGGTTCTATGAGGGTAGGAAATTACTCCTGACGAGAGGCTGGGGTGGGGGACACCCAGGAGGAGGCTTCAAACAGAGGGTGCTTTCCTCATGGGAGCAAACTGCTGGGGCAGTTGGACCCCTGTCCCCAAGGACATGGGGAAGCTGCTGTAGTCTCCTGCTATAGTCTTCCCTCCTTGAGGGAAGTCCCTGCCCTCAAGACCCTGCTGTTGTGGTTTCTTTTCTCTGCTATTAGTCTTAACCCTCAGCCCCTTCTCTGCCTCTGTCCTTAACAACAGGACAGTTGGATAGCAGGGGCCCACTGTCCTTACGTTTGTGCTGCAGACAGTTTGGGATTCAGAGAGTCCCCAAAGGTGGGGAAGCTTTCTGGACCCTGGAGGGAGGAGTTGAGGCCCTGAGGTTCTGAGAGGCCTGCAGGAAGTCCCACCTGCACCCCGTCCCCTGCCCTCTGGCTTCCCACTGGGGTACAGAGACCCCGACTACAGTTGATGTTAGGGATCTGTGGGTCTCTGTTCTCTGGGCAGGGCCCCTGACCACTCAGAGCAGCTCAGAACTGTCCTGCATGCTGGGGCCTCTGGCTTCAGTTTTGCCTCTTCCTGTTGAGCATTTTGGAGAAAAGCTCTCCACATGGACTGCCGGGACATCAGGAGGGCAGGGGAGGGGTGGAGGATGGGTTCTGTGGCCACAGGCCACACCAGGAGCCCTAGGACCAGGCTCCTGTCAGAGTTAGTGGGGCTCAGAGCTCTCCTTGACCAGCCAGGAGCCTTGGTTCACTCTCCCAAGAGTTCAGTGGCCCTTTCTAGACCCAGTGTCCAATGTGGGGCTCCCAGACCCCCACCCCCAGCTCCATCCTGGGATCCTCAGACATCCAAACACAGGCAGGCGGAGAAGCCAGGCACCCCCATCTCACCATCTGTGCCATTCTCTCCAGGAAGAGAAGGAGCCTCCTCCAAAGCTAAAGCTGACAGCAGGTCTTAGCATTGCCAGGGCCCTTTCCATTCTCCCAGGCGCCTTCAGCCCCCTTCAGGGAAGGGACCAAAGGGGCCTGAGTTGGCCCATGCCATGTGGTGGCCCTTGACTGCTCAAGGTTCTATGAGGGCAGGAAATTACTCCTGACGAGAGGCTGGGGTGGGAGACACCCAGGAGGAGGCTTCAAACAGAGGGTGCTGTCCTCATGGGAGCAAACTGCTGGGGCAGTTGGACCCCTGTCCCCAAGGACATGGGGAAGCTGCTGTAGTCTCCTGCTCTGGGCTTGGCTCCTAGCCTTCTTCCCTCCTGACCGGCCCTTCCCCTGGCCCAGCACTGCTCTCTCAGGAGGCCTCCACTTCGCCTGATGGGGTGCAGGGGGCAAAGAGCCCAGAGTGTGAGTGAGGAGGCACCCTGAGCCTCACGTGAGGGGCTGTGCCCAGCATGCTCATGAGGAGTTCACAGGTACACATGACTCTGAATGCAGCCTGAGCAGGTGTGCGTGCCCAGACACATCTATGGAGGACGTCCTGGCCTGTGTAAGCTTGTCCCCATTCTCTCTCTTTCTTTTCCTTCCTTTCTCCTTCTTTTCAGTTATCTTTCTCTTTCACTCCTGTATATATCTCTGTGCATCCATCTATCATTTCTTCTTCCACTCACCCATCCAGCTACCAGAAGCCCACCCATCCACCTAATCATCCAGTCAGAAACCCACTCATCCCACCCACCCATCCAATCAGAAACCCACTCATGCCACCCACCCAGCAGTCCATCAACCTGCCCCCCTGTGCGGTCAGTGACCTGGAGCTATGGACCTGGCATGCTGCAGTATTCCATCTGTCCAAGCCAACGATTTCATTTCTCCCCTGGTCTCTCAGAGAACCTGGAATGTGCTGCCCTCCCTGCTGTCCCCAGACCCTGACCCTGAGGAATGGTGTCCCTGCCCTAGGGGTAGGGCATCAGTCACAGACCAAGGAGCTCCTCTCAGTTGTTTCTGAAAGGGCTGGTGACAGGCAGGAAGGACATTTCAGGCAGAGGCAGGCAGGATAGCGGCAGGAGCACCAGGCACTGCCTGGACCCATCACTGCTCACAAAACCAACCATTCCTCCGCTTCATCTGCTTGTTCCACACAGGAATGTGGCTTTGCTGTGGGGCCAGGCCCCTGGCACACAGCTCTTTGGCTGGGTGGCCTTGCAGGCCTTGGCCGTCTCCAGGCAGGCGAAGCAGAACTCTATGTGGCACCAGCAGCATCAGATGTACTTGCAGCCTTCCTTGTGCTGGATCAGCAGCCCGCACGTGGGGCAGGCCCGGACCGAGGGGCAGCCTAGGATCTTGCTTGTGATGTCCTTGGTGGCACAAGTGGCCAAGATGTGCACCCTCTGGTCGCTGCAGCCTTTGTTGACACAGTGGTATGAGGACAGGGGCCCTCTCCGGGTCTGCAGGCACTGCCAGCAGAACTCGTACCTCTGTCCCCACACAGTGGAGCAGATGCGGCACCGCACACACAGCAGGGTCTCATCCTGGTGCTTCGTGAGGCTTCGGCAGCTGGGGCACTATGGGGGCAGCTTCTCAGACGAGGAGAGGACAGCTCTGCCCCCACAGCGCAGTGTGGGCAGCATCAGGGAAGGGGTAGGGTAGTGAGGGCTGCAGGGTGCTGAAAGTTCCCTGCCCAGAGGGATAGATGGAGCCTGGGGTGCCCTAGGGAGTAGGAGGGCCTGTCTCTTCCTGGTTGGACCCTGCACAGCTGCCCAATGGTGGCTCTCAGGGCTTCCACGGGGAGCTGAGACTTCAATCCCCTGCTGGTGGCTCCCATCTCCCCTTTCCTGATGAACGGTCCCCCTCGGAGACTGATGCCCAGAAGTGAAGGGTGAAGGGGCGCCTGTGGCTGGGGCCTGCTCCTACCCTTCCCATCCTCCAGCAGTGACCCCCAGAAGTTCTAGAGTTAGGCTGTATCCATCCCTGGGGGGCTGTGGGCAGGTGACAACACTGTCAGCCTGTGTTTTGGCCTCTTGTATGTAGCCCCCCTGAGAACAGAGAGCTGGGGACAGCAGATGCGGCTGAAATGAAGAAAGTCTCTTCCCCAGGAGTGGATGGTGGATACCCTCAAGACAGGCTGTGCCGCATCCCTGAAGGCAAGATGCTTCCAGAGCCACTGTCATCTCTGGGAGGACACGCCCCTGGGCTGCACACAGATCCCTGCCCAGGATGGGTATGTGATGTGTGACCCTGACCTCCCGGGACAGCATGGTGGGTGCTGCCTTGAGGGTGCATGCTCAGGAGCATGTGTGGGGGTTTTCCCAGGCCCTGTCCACTGAATGTACATTGTGTGTGCTCAGCAAATGCTAAAGACCTAGGGATGACTTGGAAAGTCACTCCAGGCCTCTGTGCAGCCCATGGTCTCCAGGACTGAGCCAAATTAGCTCAGGAATCATGTGCATATACTTCCAATAAGCATAGGCCAACTACCGGGGGTCTAGCGTGGTGTAAACACTCTGGAGGTCCCTGCCTGGGACAAGACAGGACGGTCACTGGAGCTGCTACAATGCACGGATGCATGTGGAAGCAAAGGTAGGGATGCGGTCAGCTGCCTCACTCAGCTACCAGGAAATTACAGCCATCTGCAAATGGGTACTGAGGTCACACCACAGCTATCCTGCTGTGGGGAAGGGGAGAGCCAGGTTAAGAGCTAAAGACTTTCTGATTTAAAAATGATGTTCAGATAGCAGAAGAGGCTGGGCCTGCTCACAGGGCACGTGTTCCATGCTGAGGTAAAGGGCAGCGAGAAATCACCTGCCCATGGCCCTGCAGAGACAGAGACCTGTCTGCGTGACCAGAGGCATTGCTGGGAAAGCAGGACCGTGTTTCCCTGAGAGACTGAAGGAGCAGGTCCACCTCCAGACAGGTCAGGAGTGAAGGGTCTGCAGGGGCTGGGCCCTCCCAATACTGGCACTCACCTTTGGTGGCCAAGGGGCACTGGATAGGAGAAGACGGAACACCTCCCAGGAGGGCCAGGTCCTCCATGTGGGACAGAGGACTGCCCCCACCACAAAGTCTGGAGAAACCAAACTTGCAGCCCCCCCCAACCCCCACGAGGAAACAGTTCACCACAGCAGGATCACGAGAGAAACAAACAGAGCAAATCTGCCTCGGCAAAACCCAGACACTACTAAAAAGGGCCGAAAATGGCTAAGGGTAATAAAGAAGAACAGAGAAAAAGAAGAACATACTTTTGTAAAGGGTTACGTGGAGAGGAGAAAGGAGCCGTGGGAATGGAAACGGTCATTGAGTGTGTGAAGCAACCCTTGGGAAGAAGAGAATAGAGATGTCTTCGGACTAGAACATGGACCTGGGGCAGTCTGAGCACATATTTTGCTTGGAGACAAAGGTGTGGAAGGACATTTTCAAGAGGCAGGGAGCATAGAATTAAAAAGTCTGAATGACCTTCCAAAGGGAGTTTTAAATGTCAAATAGAGACCTTGGGGGAAGAGGGGAAGCACATGTGAAGGATGTGTGAAAATTTTCCCAAATTGAGGAAAGGTGTGAAGCCCTAGCAAGTTTTTAGCCAGATAACCACTGTTAAATCTGTAGGCAGACTCCCCTAGAGAACCCTAAATGCACCAGAAAGGCAGACTCCACAGAAAGGAGTGTCCCCTGGCACAGACGCCCCAGGGGAAGGCAGGGGATGAGGCGGCAGTTTCCAGGGGCTGCTGTGGTCACTCTGACTCCATGCCCATCTGAACAGTCCTTGGTCCTTGTGGTCAGCCTACTTCAGGTGAGCAAGGGGGGTGCGTTTGTCGCTCACAGACCTTGTGAAGAGCAGCCCGAGGCTGCATGTAGGGAAGGAGACCAGGAGGAAGCTGAAGTGCAGGTAAAAGGGACTGGAAGAGACACTGGCGACAATGCAACACAGAGGCTGAACACCGAGGGTATTGAAAAGCACCAACGATAGCAGCTCATCTGGAGAGCACAAAGATAGAACTAACAATGCCGCGGGTCTCTGCGACAGCAGGCGGGAGGCTGGATGGAATGCTCTCCAAGCCAGTGATTTTCAACCAGTGCCGCAGCACACTGGTGTACTGGGAGAGGATCTTAGGTGGGCCACAAAATTTTTTAAAGACAAGTAATTAAATTATTTTTTGAAGAAATTCAAACCACAATATTGTACCCAATACGAGTGGAATTATAGAGAAAACTCCAGCACACTGTTCGAATTGAGTATGGGGTCCTTTATTGGCTGGCTGAGACTGAGAGGCAGTTCACACCAATGACTCTCTCGGCACCAACACAACAATGGCAGGAAGTTTTTATATCTTTCTTTCAGTTGGGGCAAAGGAGAGGGTTGGAATCCTTAAAGCAAAGCTGGACTTTGCGAGGTTAGATCTATAGGGTGGGAGGTTGGGTAGTTACAAAGGGGAACTAGATGCTTCATGAAGATAGTGATACTGGAATTTCAGGCTCTTGGTCTCGGCGATTCGAAGAAGGAATCGACAGACCACAATAGTGGTGGTAAGTTAGGATTTATTTACAGGAAAGAATTATAAGTAGAGGAAGAACTAAACCTCCAGGAAAGAGGACCCAGGAGGGGAGCAAACTCTACTACTCCCTCTCTGAGGTTCAGCCGAGGTCTGCTTCTGGAGGGGAACAGGCAACTCTTCCTGTTCCCTTTCCGGGTTCTAGACGAGGTCTGTTTCTGGAGGGGAACAGGCAGCTCTACCTCTTCCCTCTCTGAGTTCTAGCCGAGGTCTGCTTCTGGAGGGGAACAGGCAGCTCTTCCTCTTCCCTCTCTGAGTTCTAGCCGAGGTCTGCTTCTGGAGGGGAATAGGCAGCTCTTCCTGATCCCTGTCTGAGTTCTAGCCGAGGTCTGCTTCTGGAGGGGAACAGGCAGCTCTTCCTGTTCCCTTTCCGAGGTCCCGCCGAAGTCTGCTTCTTAGCTGTTCTCTCTTCGAAGTCCTG
>CAUYRH010118032.1:0-24996 GCA_963574655.1 Perodicticus potto
GACAGTTGCTGGCGGGCTCTTCAATTAAAAGACTCGTCTTTATTTCTCTCCCCACTTGAGTTCTCTCTCTCTACCAGGAGCTTTAGTGTTTTCTGTATTCTTTTCTGTAAATAAATTCTGTCTTACCACTGGAAAAAAAAATACCCTGAGGTGGGAAGACAAGACTAGGCCGGTTGTTTCAGGAGATGGAGGGAAATAAAAGCCAAACAACAGCTGAACAGGAACCCTGCTCAGGTCTCTGAACTCTGGCTGCTTCACCTGCACCTGATATTTGGGAACGGGTCCCCTGCTCTCTGCCCCTCTCCTCTTTATTAATCCGCATATTCTCTGAGCCCACAGCGTCTGCTCCGCTACCTTCACCCCCATCCGGAAGCACTAACCCAGTCTCCAGAGACAGTCTTGCTGAGGAGAGACATGGGAAGGGTGGGGTTAATTTTCTTATAACTCATTTTCTGAAAATCCCCAGGATTGAAAATGTTGGTTCTTTTTACTTTTCTGACTCATCTAGAAGCCTGAAGGGGAGGACAAATTTTCACCTCTGTCAAACAGGGGCTGAGGAAACTGGGCCTGTTTGGCCTGGTGAGAGGATACAGCTTGGGAGTCTCTGTGAGGACGGTCTCATTAGTCATTTGCACATCCATGACTGAAGGCAGAATGTGACCTTAATTACGTTATCATGCTAAACATTGTTTTCCTTGAGGGCCAGGGAACCAATCTCCCGGGATGCATGCATCAGGTATGGGGCAAGGATGAAAAATGCCAAGATATTTTGCCACTGATAATTAGGGGAAAGAAATGGGGGTATGGGTGCAGGCCCGGGAAAAAAGACACGGCACGTGTGGCCAGTGAATTTTATTCCCAGGAATAAGGGACTAAACTATGTATATGTACATATTATACAAAATAATTATTAAGGATACCAGTGAATTCATATTACAAATAGCCAGAAAGCACAACAGTAAATATGTGTATCCCAATTCTTGGGAGTTTGCAAAGCGATTTGAAATAGGAAGGCACCACGGTGTTGTTTTCAGGAGAACAATAAATTACATATCTTTTTTCCTGTGAAGTTCAGAAATAACTGAGAATTAGTCTCAGAAGCAAGACAGATGGGAAACAAAATACAGAGGGTGCCCAAAGATGCGTATACAGTTCCAGAAAAGAAAAACGTGTATTAAAATTGTAATATTTGATAAATACCAGCAACAAATGAAAACAAGTCACTTTTGAGCACCTCTTGCAATTCCGGAAGTCAAACGTGACTTGAATATTACAAAATTTATACAGTTCTTTTTTTCTCCTTTCTTAAAATGTGTGCACATTTTTTGTTTTGTTTTGTTTTTTGCACCGTCTGCATGCACCTCTTTGGTAAGGCAGTATTGCAGAGTGTGCTGGGGTGGGGGGAGTGGTGGTGTTATTGTCAGGCTTCCTATTGAAGCACCTCTCCCACGCATCCACGCTTATCTCCTTAGATACGAGCAGATGAGCAGGGGACAAATGGTGAACTCACAAGGGCACTGGAAGGTATGATGTTCCAAGGAGCTTCCTCCTGGAGACCCCTCCTCCATCTCATCAATCCTCCTTTGGGAAGAAGCCTACTGAATGGAGGGACTGGAAGGGTTCCTTCAAAAATCAGAGACGTGTCCTCCGGAAAACATGGAAATACGATTACATTGCAAAGTTCAAAGTGCATGGAATTTAGAGGAAAAAGGCAAAACACGAGCATGTTACTTCGTACACTTCCCTAAACAAATTTAGTGTTGTTATTTCTATTTGCAAATAATTAATGGTATCTTCCTTGAAAATGTCGATATTTTGCTCAATCATAGAAACTTTGTATTAGAAACATTGACTTGTGATCTTTTTTGTGTCTTGAAACTGTACCAACATATTATTATATTGGAATATTATTTATTTTCATTACTGAGATTTTGGTGCCCTGACATTTTATTTGTACATATCAGGTATTCAGAAAGTGTTCTTAAGTACATTATGTTGTGTTATGAAAATGATTCCCATAAACAAAGAGCTAGCAATGTAAAATGGGACAATGTTTTACATGTAGTCTGCTGTGAAATTAATAAATGTTCTATAAACCACTGGTAGTATTCCAAATAATTTGAAATAATTTATTAAGAAATATTTTAAAATTTTGATAGTGAGATATTTATTTTGATAAGCTTTCAAATGCACATACCTAGGTATGTATATGTGTTACAGTAAGAGTTTAATTTCATGGATAAATCTGAGAATGAAGGTAAAGAAGAAATGCTAATGAGAGCCTGGAAAGGAAAGTGGGGAGTTGGAAAGAAGAGAAGCTGGTTAAGGGGTACAAAAATACAGTTAGAAAAATTAAGATCTAGTGTTCAATGGTGTGGCTGTAAAATGAAAGTTAACAGAAATCATTGTATATTTCAAAATAGCTAGATGAAAATAATTATATATACATGCAGACAATATGAACTGCAGTATTTGAGAAAAAAGAGGAAATTAATTTCAACTTGTGGGAATTTGGAAAGACTTTAAGGAGGAAGCAATTTATAACTAGTCCTAGAAGGTTGAAAAGAATGTTAAAAAACAGATGTGAGGCCATTCTTTAAATATTCTAAGTCCAGCCTGTACGCTGCCCTTCATTCTAGGGTCTCATTCTGTCTCACTCAGCTGGCTGCACGTCTAAGCCATTCATGAAGAGCTGGATGCATTTCTAATCCCCCTGAAGAATTATTTGTGTTACACCGTAAGGTCGCAGAGTTGATGACAATAATTCCCCACCTCTCCTTTAACATTCCCTGATTGTCTTCTAAATTTGTTTACAATGCATTTACAGCCAAGAACTCAATTAAGAGTGTTCGTACCCCACACAAGTGTGATCAGCAGCACCTGGAAACAATAACAGTGCCCCCCATACACCCTGTTTCTTGTAAATGTATCACAAAGTGAAAGTCAGTTACAGATCCATTAAGCAGGGGTTGTAATGGCAGGAGAAGCAGCGAGCTCTATCTGGGTTGAAGCCGATAAGCTGCATAAATCAGCACACCTTGCAGCTGAACATTTCTTTAAATAGCTGAACAGGAAAAGAACATGCCTGTTCTATTAATATCTCCATCACTCCCTCCTGTCTTTAGTGGATACCAGCCCGAGACATCCGAGAGGGGGAAATGTGACTACCTCGTGCTGAGGCACCATGAATCCTACCCTGATTGTGTACTGTCAACGCTGCAGCCTGGAAATTCTGCCTGAGGCAGAACCCGTCCCAGAGTGTACTTGGATTTGTCCTCCTCCCCTCTCTTCTTATTTCATCCAAATTTATCCATTTTGTTCTGCAGTCCGGTAGGTCTCCCTTCCTTCCCCTGGAGACTCTGAGTTGACAAAAATCTGAGCGGTGGTTTATTTCGGGTAGAAATCTACCAGGCTACACCTGATGGAGGCGGTAGATGTTTCAGTTTTAAAACGTTCCCCTCCATGTTTATAGAGCCTACCTGAAGTTTTCATTTAGTTTTATTGTGTTTATATGTTATTCTATTTATTACAGAAGAAGTTTTTTTACAGAAAAAAAATACAAGCTGAGCAAAAAGGACAAAATAATAGTCAAAAATCACATCAACCAAAGAGCAGAGTTTTGATCTGGAGACAGATATATTCACGATGCGTGTGTGAAACACCCTGGGGTTGGTTGGATGTGTTTCAAAATTTGTGTATATTTTAGAAAGTTAATTTGGAGTGCATTCACGATATGGCACATCACCCACAGCAGATTCTGGGGCAGAATTAGTGAAAATTATGAATATTCATACCAAGTGGGACTAAAGCAAGTAAATAAACTCATGTCAGTTCAGGTTAGGTTTTGTGGTCAAATGTGTTTTGGCAACAAATATGAAAAGTGCATTTAATTTGTAGAGTGTTTTGAATTCCCACATTGAACATTAATGCTCACACTATATTTATTCTCTAAAATGCTCTTCGACATGATGAGTATATTATGAACAGCTTTCAATGTGAAAAAATATATATCTACTCTGTCATTGAATATCAAATTTGCACTGTTAAAATTCTAATATATAGCTATTTTTAATTGCAAATTATACAGAAATGCAAAACAAAGATCTCAAGTACCATTTCATACCACTTCCAGAAATAACCACTATTAACCAGCATAGCCCCTTCTCAGCCCTCATTTTATTCCTACACTACCTTCTACAAAGTTATTTATTTTAAAAATCTAGAATAATAATGCACGTACCATTCTGAAATCTGGTTTCTCCCTGTAATATATATTGGAAATATTTCTATTAATTCCTCATTAATCTAGATTACTCTCATTCTTATGAATGACTTCATACCAGTAAATATGGATGGATTTCCCTTCTTCCCTTTCTCCTTCCCATCTCTTTCTTGCCTTTGTATCCTTCTTTTCTTCCTTTGACAATTATTTACTGTTCATAATTTAGGCACAGAATAAACGAGACAATAATCCACAAATTTGGAACATACTGTCTCTGGTGGAGAGAAAGACAATGAACAAAAAATGCATAATATTTAGTGCATTAGGTAATTAGGTGAAAACTGAAGGAAATAAGAGGATAGGTGATAGGAAGTTGGAACAGAAAAGTTTAGACAGGATGTTCAGGGTTGCAGGATGTCTGCCCCTTAGAAGGTGAGTTCCAGGTAGGTTTTGGAGAGTAAAGGAAGATGTGATACATGCACATAACATTATTTGGGAGACGAGCAGTCCAGGAAGAAGGAGCATCCAGTGTAAAGACTGTGATGCAAGAACAGTCCTGACATGTTTAGTGAGGAAGA
Source organism: Perodicticus potto (assembly GCA_963574655.1). Classification (NCBI taxonomy): domain Eukaryota; kingdom Metazoa; phylum Chordata; class Mammalia; order Primates; family Lorisidae; genus Perodicticus; species Perodicticus potto. Next base: position 4,801 of record CAUYRH010118032.1, read on the forward strand.
AGAAACCAACATGACTGGAAAGTGGGAGCCAAGTGGACAGAGGGGAGAAGGGTGGGCCATGTCAAAGATGGAAGGAGGGGCCAGATCTCATTGGGCCTTATCGGCCATCAGAAAGACTGTGACTGACATGAGAAGAGTTCAGAGGATTTGGAGAGGAGAAGGGAAAGATTGGACTTTTATCTTAAAGGATGTCTTAAAGTTTAATGCATGGAGAATAGATAGGTGGGTACTAGAAATTTAGAAAACCATTTCAGGAGTTATTGGAATTATTCAAGAAGGAAACGTAGTAGAAGTGGTGAGAAAGGATCAAGCTGTGCACAAATCATCAAGGTCTCATGATTGGATTTGCCATAGGTTGGACAGGATGTGTAAGAAGAAGAGCGATCCCACTGTATACGGCTTTTGGAAGAACAGTTGCCATTAGCTGACATGGGGTAGAATGCTGAGGGCATCAGTTTGGGAGGGAATATCAGAAACCTATTTCTGACCAAGTTAAGTTTGAGACATCTGTGCACATCCAACTGGAGGTGTCAGATAAGCCGTTGGATTGAGCAGTTGGTTCAAATCAGGGGTACAAGTTTAGGAGTCAACAGCATTTAAATACATTTAAAGCTATGAGCCTAGATAAAATCCTTAAAGATGAAGTTATAATGTTTTAATTAAATCACTACGGTATTTTTTTTTTTAGATATACAGTTGTTTCAGTTTATCACTAACATTAAATGTTTTTTAAAAGTAGATTGAGGATATTTATAAGAACACATTTGATTGTTTTCTTATGTCAGTCTTCATGCATAATTGGTTGGTCAAAGACACTTGTAAGCAGATCGAAGTAAACATGGTCAATGGTGCATCATTGATGGAGGTATATTTCTCTTCTGTGGACACAATGAGTAGAATTTGTGAAAGATGGTCTGAGAGTCGGTGAAGGTTTTTATGAGGAGAGGCCATTAAAACTGCATTCTAAAAGCTACAAAAAATTGTGTCAATGACTACTATTCAATGAACTGATAACAGCATGAGGAAGAAATATCTCAAATGCCTTCTGAGTAACTAAATATCCACATTAAAGAATCACCTGGAATCTGGATAGTGGCACAGTGTGGGAAAGAGAGTTAAACCTCAAGGATTTTACATTCCAGGTAAGGAATATTAATTATGTGTCAGAAACATAGTACAAATTGATAGTAGAGGTATCTAGGTGGAATAATGTAATTTGATTAAGTCTCTGTTGCTGAAAAACAGAACAAAACAAATGCTTCACATATTGTGTTGGAAATGTGAAGGATTAAAGACAGTGGAAAAGCACTGGGTCCAGGTGTGAGGCTGTTGTAGCAGACAAGAGTTTGGACAACAGCAGTGTCGGGGCTAGTGGAGAAGAGGGACCTGACTTGAGAGATGTCTGTGACATCACATTTGTCTCTGACCTTTCATTAATGCTCCTTCCTCAACACACTGGGCTGGAATTCTCTGTCCCACCCCTGTGATTCAGTGCCACTCATAGCTCAAGCAAGCACCTAACTTTAAGAGAAATTACTATGATTAGTAAAATATCTGAATTATAAACATAGTTTTTGTTTTGGAAATGAGAGATTTATTTATTTTCACGCATATATAGTATAATAAGTATGGGAGGCAGCTTGTGCAATGCAGACAATTGTGGACTGTGATCCCAGTGGGGTCGTTGTCTTGCATCATTTGCAGCTATATGGGTAGCTTTGACAAGTCATCAAGTCATCATGAGGACCTGAGCCCTTATAGCTTCAGTTCTGAAATGTGCTTTATAAACTCTATCCTGACTACCTCAAATAGTTTTTCCATATGGATTTATGGAGATACATATATGGATTTATGTAGATAAATATATGGACATTCCTTGTAATCAACTCTAAGAAGGTATGGTATTACATTGAATCAGGCTAAAAAATATTCTGGCCACATAACAAGGTAAACAAGATGCTGGCTATTGAAGGTTTTTAGAGAATCTGATGCTATATAAATATGTAAATGAATTTCTAATGGCATTATAATTATTGCAAGTAAATATTAATTGGTTATAATTATTGCAAGTAAATATTAATTGGCCTTGTTCTCAAATTTTAAAATATCTATACTATTAATACTATCATATAATTTCTCTTACCTACCATGCCTTCACAGGCATGGGGAAGTAAATTTCACTCAATTCTAACAAAATCTGATTAATGTCCTTTTACTATTTAATCTGTCCCTTTTGTGGATTGGCATTACAACAGTTGATTTTCTCCTATTTCTTGAATGTTTATTATTTGGAAGGTACTGTTCTTCTAAAGCAGAAAAGCAGTCTAAGTAACTCAGACTTTCCAAGAAAGAAGTGAACTACCATGATTTAAAGATGTAAAAAGTAAACCAATTCAGATGAGATAGGGAGGGAGATAAGGACCAGAACGTTGAATCAAGTTTTATATCTCTTGTAATCTAAGAAACTCTCATTTCAAAAAGGTCTTTTTATGTTCTAGAATCCGTTCCTGGTATGCAGCCTATAATTCATAATTCTTTTTTTATTTCATTCAATAACTTATAATGAGCATTTGTTTGAAATGAACTATTTGATAAGCCTGAAGGTATAAATACAGTCTCATTCCTTACTAGTTGTGGTTTTTGATTCTCCTTATAGTAAGACAATAAATTCTTTTAGAGGAAAAACCACATTCTCCCAAAGTTCAGAGCAACAAAGTGGAGCTATAGTAGATGATCAACAAATTGCCCCTGATCTTTGTTCACATTACAGATTAGCAGGTGTTTCCTGCTTGCGAATTAGGACACATCTCTGATAGTTCTGTGATCTTAGTAAAATTCTTGAAACAGATTGTATATGACATTTTCATGGTAGCTTATATATTACTAAATCCTCTCCTGGCACTTAAATAATCTTCAATTCGATACACGCTTGCTAAAGGTTGTTTGTGGATGTTTTATACAATAGTGGTGAGAAAAACAAATTTAAACATCATTCTCTCAAAGAAGAACCAAGTTAAGTGCAGAAAAACCTTTCTGGACACCTAAAACAACACTAAAGTGTAAATATTCTGATGGAGTCATAAAAGGTATTCTAGGACATACAGGGAAAAAGAAAATAAAAGAACAGTTAAATGAGGAAGTGAGGCAGGAGATAAGAAAGAAGCTCAGGTAGCAGATGCAGCCTGCAAGCTGCTCTTAAGTGAGAAGACCAGGGTAGGGAGTGGTTAATTCTCCAGACTTTGGGACCATTGCATGCTTGGGTTTACATTCTTGCTCAGTGCTCCATAGATTTGGGTAAAGTCGCTGTTTCTCTCTGAATCTTAGTATCCTTACCTACATATTATAACAGGTGAATTATGACTGTCCTACCAACCCCAAGTTGATTTAATGTTAAATGAGATAGAATATTCAGTGCCTGCAGCACTATCCACTGTATACTAAAACTAAAATGGAACTTGCTGATATTGCCTTAAGCTGAAACATCTTACCAGTTGGCTTATCTTACATTTCCCTTTTGTGTGTTGCAAGACCTTTGCCCTGCCAGCATTGTGCCAAGATCAGAGAAGAAAATATCAGAGGAAGGCTATTTCTCTTCTCTCGCCGAACCAATGAAGAAGAGAGGAGCTGAGAAAATGACCCAAGGAAACCTCTCCACAGGAGGTTGCCAACTCAGTCTGGGGGTCTTGTGGATGTTCAGAACACATCTCAAAGTTTAAGGTGTGATGATCTGGCTTCCTTGAATCAAAGAGAAACTCAAAACTGTTTAGCATTCAAAACCCAGCTCCAGCTGTTTCCTCTTAAAACAAGTTATTCACCTTCTCCTTCTGTTCTCTTGATGGCCTTTGTCCCACTTTGATAGTGTGTCTGTTAGCCTGGGTCATGCCTCCTCTATGTTCTCCACAATGCCAGAAACACCGCTGCAATTCATTAAAAGTTACAACAATTGGGTCTCTCCTCATTTGAAAGAGCTAAAAAGTTTGAACATACTTATTGAACTTTCCTTGTCCTTTATTTATAGAAAGGAAGAATGCTGAAAATAGTTCATATTCATTCATTCACTCACTCATCCATTCATTAATTCATTAAATAAAATGAGGCCCAAAGAGAAGAAAGTCCCCCTGGCATTGCTTTCCTTGTATGGTGGAGTTTAAAACTTGTCTCACATGTGTAAATGTAATTCAATGGTCACCGTGTTCCTAGAAGACAGTATGGGTAGCAGGTTATCTTAACAACGCCCACCAAGACTGATGCGTAGTAGATGCTGTTCCATATACATTTGTCAAATGACAACAGAAAAATCACCTAGATTCTCTGAGCATCAATTTTCATGACTGCAAAAAGAAAATGGCATCACAACATTGACCTCTCAAAATGATTCTGAAGATTCAGTGATAATTTATAGGACACTCTGAGAACTGTGACTTGCTGACAGTTGAATACAAATCAGAGCACCCCAAAGGGGTAAATAGAAACTTTAAAATATGGTAAATCAAGTAGTGACAGATAAATAAACTATGAAATCAAGCCATATTTGATCTGAGTTTTAAAAAAATGCCAAATGACTTTAAAAATGCTTAACTGTACCAAATCAGTTCGGTAATCTAATGAAAGGGGAAAATCTGACTACGAAAAGGAGGTGTAAAAATTTTGGAAGAATTCTGAAGAGGATGTACAGAGCAATCATTAGATTTGTTCTATCTAAAAATATTTCCTGCCTGGTTCTAGCTGCTGAAGTGTGTCTATTTTAGAGACAGACACGTCAGGTCTATTAAACTAAAGCAACTGGGTATTTGCATCATACAAACTCATCTGCCTTATTTCAGTCCTGTGCTGATCAGGCATACTTTCTGCTAATTTATCTTTTCACTTACATGATCCATAGGGAGAAAATGTCCTGCCCTGGCTGACATAAAACTCAATCTATATTAGATTTATATTTCTCGGTGTAAATTAGCATATTGTTATTCTGGCTTTATTCATCAACCTCTTGTGAGTTTTGATAGTGTGAATTGGCATTGCTGTAGCTGATAAGCCTGGAAGCCCTTTTGACAATGAATTGTGTAAGGCAGCCAAGTCAAGAGACAGTACCTGGATGGCTTTGGTCTACCAGAGTGGTGGGTATCACATCAGGAGGACTGGCCATGACCAGATGACTCACCTTCACGAACTAAACTCCTCTGATGTCTTTACTTTTAAACTCCAGAGCTCCTGATGGTGGTTGATGTATTCTCCACGTCTATAGCTCACTTTTCCTTGAGGTTTTAGTATAGGGAAATTAATTAATTGGGAAATAAAGCTACGTATCAAGACTTTATAGCCAGAGACCCTGCTTTAAAAAAGGCAAACTAGGAATAAGACAGGTTTTGAGGAGCTCAGAAAGGAGAGCTAGCATCCTTGCAAGGTGTGATGTTTGCCCTTTTGTTAAATTGTAAGATGTAAGGGAAAAAGTCTGATTCTTTAGATGAAGAGGAAATAAATAATTGAATTATGTCCATTTAATTTTGGATTTTCTCCACTGTTATTCAATCTAGAATTCAATTAAGGAGAAAGCCACTGAAATTGAATCCCAACCCAATGATGCTGAATTCCAATTTTACCATTTTCTTCCCTTCCTCTCAATTTTCTCCTTTTGCTATGATGTATTTCTATTGTGGGCACAAGAATATTTTGCTTCTCCATATCAGTGGTTAAAAAACAGCCAGGAGAATTAATAACTAAATTTAATGAGGTTTCAGGATGAAAGAATAATGCAAATATCAATTTCATTTTTCATATGAGCAGCAAAAATTGGAAATTAAAACAATCACATTTACAATAACATCATTTTGGCCAGGTGCAGTGGCTCACACCTATAATCCTAGCACTGTGGGATGATGAGGAGGGCAGATTGCTTGAGCTCAGGAGTTCAAGAACAGCCTGAGCAAGAGCAAGACCCCCTCTCCAAAAACTAGCCAGATATTGTAGTGGGTGCCTATAGTCCCAGCTACGAGGGAGTCTGAAGCAAGAGGATCTTTTGAGCCCAAGAGTTTGAGGTTGCTGTGAGCTATGATGCCAAACACTCTACAAATGATGACAAAGTAAGACTGTTTTAAAAAAAATCATCAAGAAAAGTCAGAATATTTAAAAAAAATTGTGAGAAATCTGTACTTTTTTTTTCTTGCACTTTTTGGCCGGAGCTGGGTTTGAACCCAACACCTCCACCATATGGGACCGACACCCTACTCCTTTGAGCCACAGGAGACACCTGAGAAATCTGTACTTTGAAGTGTCTACAACATTATAATGAGGGATATTAAAGAATACCTAAATAAGTAGAAAGATGAAATATATTCATGGATCAGAAAACTCAATATTGTTTTTACAAAGGGTTTTTTATAATATTTTTTATTTCAGATTAATATGAGGATATAAACAATTAGGCTACAATGTTTGCAATTGTTAGGTAAAGACTTTACATTTTTTGCATCAACCTGGATGAAGTTGAAACACACTTCCCCCAGCAAAGCAGCACAAGAAGGGAAAAGCACGCAGTATTTTTAAGGTGTCAATTCTTAAAAAATTCTTCCACCAGAATAGTTTATGATGATTAACAAGTTTATCCTAATATTTATATGGAAGTGCAAAAGACTGCAATATAAAAAATAATCCTGGAAAAGAATTAAATTGGGAGACTTCTGCTGCCTGAATTCACAACTCACTATAATATTGTAGTAATCAAAATAGTGTGATTCTGGAATAAGGATCACCAAATAGGTTAAAGGAACAGAGTAGAGATCTCAAAAATAGATTGACACTTATAGCATTACTTGATTTTCAACAAAGGTAATAAAGCAACCTAATGTAGACAAAACCCATCTTTTCAAGAAATGGTACTAGCATAATGAGGTATTTACATGAAAAATTAAAAGACACTCAACTGCTACTTTACACCATACTCAAAAATTAACTCATAAAGAATCATAGACTGAAATACATGAACTAAAATACCATGAAGCTTTTAAAGGGAAATATAGGAGATCTTCATGACTTGTGGGTTAGTAAAGGTGTTTGCTAGACAAGCCACAGAAAGAAATAACCATAAAAGAAGAAAATAGTAACAGATGTCATCAAAATTGAAAATTTCTACACGTTATAAGACATCATTATAAAAATGAATAAACCCTCCAATAAAAATGGAGAAAAATTATAAACAGACATTTCACAAAGATATTGACCAGCAAGCACATGAAAAAGTTTTCACTATTATTAATCATCAGGGAATGCAAACTAAAAACACAGTGAGATTCAATTACAGACCCGCGAGAATGGCTAAAATTAAAGTGCATGAAACACCAAATGCTGGTGATGAAGTAGAGGAAGTGGAACTCTCAAATGTAAATGGGCAGCCACTTTGCAAAAATACAAGTCTATTGTTTTCTTATAAAAAAATGAGTAGGCTGTGTGGGGTGAAATGTGCCTGTAGTCCATGCCACTGAGGAGGCTGGAGAGGGAGGATTGTTTGATGCCATGGATCTCAATCCAGCCTGGGCAACATAGTGAAATCTCATTTATAAAATAAATAAACAAACAAACAAACATGGAAAAGGCATAAGGGAACTTTCTGGGGCAATGGTAATACAGTACTTTAATTTTGATAAGAGTTTTCAGTTGCAAGGGAATATGTACCTGGTTATTTCATTGCATGCACATTTCGCATACAAATTTATAACTGGCCGGGGTATGCTGGCTCACACTTGTAATCCTAGCAATTTGGGATCCGACGTGAAAGGATCACTTGACCTCAGGTGTTTGAGAACAGCTTGAACAAAACAAAGACCCCCATCCCTACAAAAAATAGAAAAATTATCCAGGCATGGTAATAAATACCTGTGGTCTCAGCTACTTGGGAGGTTGAGGCAGGAGGATCACTTGAGCAAGATGTTTGAGGCTATGATGAGCTAAGATCAGATCATGCCACTGTACTCTAGCCAAGGTGAGACAGAATAAGACCCTATCTCAAAAGAAAAAAAGAAGAAAGAACCTTTCGTTATATAAAACATCAAAAGGTATTTTTTACTGGAAATAAATATAGAACTCTACATAATAATATAAAGGCCAAAGTATTCAGGAGGAAATGGACAGATAGTTGTAATTTACTTCAAAGTGCATGAAAATCAGATGGGTAGAAGGATGGACAGACATGTGGCAAAGCAACTACAATAAAATGTCAATGGTATAATCGAGGTATGGGTGTATGAACATTTACTTAAAATTCTTGCAAATTAACTGTCTGCTTACAAATTTCCAAAATGTTGAAGAGACAAAGAGACCAGTGGCCTGTAAACCTGCTCCCAGAGTTAAGCCCAAACCTGTTAACATGATGTGCAACCCTAAACGAGCTAGTATGGATTCCTTCCAGATTTGTTTCCATTCATCCACAGTAGCAGAAGCAATTGGTGTGTGCATGTAATGAGGGTGTAGGCAGTGGGGACGAGGGTAGAGAAATTAAAGCATAATTATAATCACTCAAATACAAGATGTAAATGACAGGGAGGACAAACTTTTGAAATTGAAGAGCCTATCTTTCCTCTTTTAGGACCTAAATCATCTCTTGCTCTTACTCTTCTCGAATTTTTTTTATTTTTATTTTTAAAGTATTACTATGGCTAAATCATAGTTAAATGTATTTGTAGGGTACCTGTGATGTCTTGACACGGGAATAATGTGTTTATTGCCCAAATCAGGGTAATTGGAGGCATCCATCACCTCAATTCTTTATCATTTCCTTGTGTTAGGAACATTTCAATTTAATCCTTTAGTTATTTCAAAGGGTACTCTAACTTACAGTTGATTGTAGGTACTCTGTTGTGCTATTAGATTTTTTTTTTCTTTTGACCTGTGTTCCTCCCTCTCCTCATGATTGTCCTGATTTCTTTGGCTGCTGAAAGTGAGCTCCACCCTTGCCCCATTGCTCTATGAGCTTCGAGCTGCAGTACCCAGCACCAGCAGCAATTCCCGCTGCCTCCCTCATGCCCCTGACTTACTCTTCCATATGGAGCATGTTCATGTCCTACATAAACTGGTTCCCCTTCCTGAGACCCCATAACCCCCATCCCAGCCAGCTCCAGTGCCTCCCCTGCAACGCATAATTCTCCCTCTCTCAGCATTCACATTTGAAACTGCTGCAGTATGACATGAAGTCTAACGATGAGAAGCTAACATTTGGGCCTTGTTAACTTTACCTCAAGAGTATGTTTTGATGGGAAGAATATGTATGAACATGAGGAAACGATGATTACATGAAGCTTTTTAGGAGCAAGAACACATAGTTTAAACACTAGAAGATGTTCAGGGGTTATACCAGCCGTGCTGACTTTGATTGATGTGTGGCTTTTGCCTCTTTCAACACTATTCCTGACTTGTAGTGCCTCCTTTCGGCTTCTTCCAGAATGCTTGACTCTCCTTGGGTGACAAATTTTGAAATATCTGTGAGGAAATCTAATTGGTTCACTTGATCTTCAGCTTCTCTGCTGTCTCTGAACAAGTCTAAGAAAGACATATTTATGATTTAAATACAGGATGACACTGGGTTATTACTTAAACCTAGACTGATGTATTCATGGTAAACAAAGAAGAAAGTGTGGAATGAGCGAATCCCTGAAATACTGATTACTTACTGGTTGTATGTTTATGGAAATTGCAGAGGCTGGAAGACTGATGAATGATAGCAGAACAAGGTGGCTAGAGAGTGTCTTGATGACAACATGATGGGAAATTGCCTGGAAGGTTAATCAAGACATTTTCAGTTTTTGGAACATTCATCCAAAGTCTTCTGAATCAAAGACTTTGGAGACAATATAGGTTGTCATCATTGCAAAGTAAAAATGGACATACAAGCTACACATATTTTAAAAGATTTGCAATATATGGGGAAAAAATCAACTTGGCCAGGCATCGATTGGGCAAGCAGACATCTTCATACGGAATTATTTATTTAAGAAGTTGAAGACTTAGAATTTTCAGAAGTAGGTCGGAAAATAATCTGCCTTTTGAAGTTGGATTGACAGAACTCTGATGATGTCACAGTAGTGTAAGAATGTTTCCCATATAACACTAAAAAATATTTTTCTCTCTTCTCATCTCTTAAACCTCGTATTCTAACCAAACTGAATTATTTCTGTGTATTTTTGTTTGCTCACACATTTAACCAAGCTTTTTGGCTCTGCAATGAAATAGGCCTCCATCATCCCTCACTTCCTGAGAAAACACCTCTCCCATCTCTCCCTCCATCTCCGTCCACTAGTATTTTACCCGAGTATCTCATATATGATACCAACATCTCACCTAAGATTTGGGAGAAATGCATGAGTCAGCCTCATCTGCACCCCAGAACAGTTCTACACTATTAAATAGTTCTCAGCACAATGACAGCCACACAGTAAACATCCACTATTAGATAGATAATAAATGCCTTTTTATGGCATCATATATAGTGCTATTTTGAAGATTTTTCTTCAGTATAATTATCCAAGTTAAATTTGGCAATGTGGACTTCATTCTTTTATTTCTTTAGTGTCAGTAATACTGAGTAAGAAAAAAAAATCACGTTTTATCTACTTGTATTTAAGTTGAGGAAATAAATTCCAGTAATCAAAGAACTAACCATCAAATAGTTCCCAGTAGGTTCAGTTGTACCATTTTGTGGAAAATATAATCTGCTCTCATCCTCCTTAGCTGAATGCAATCTTTTAGGTACTTAACTTTCTGCCTGAAGACATTTTCGTTTCTCTTGAGAATGAGTTCATGATTACAGAACAGTGAGAATTTGTAAAGGGGAACTGTAAAGACCATGTATAACTCAGTAATTTTGGATATATTCAATCCGATAACGTCCATGAAAGTGCTTTGAGCTGCTTAAAATACAGAAAGTATTGCTATATTTCTGTCTTTGCTTTCAGGGTAGGCCTAGAATTGTGTCAGTTAAAAACAACTCTTATCTATAAAGGTCTATAGGATCTATTTAGTTTTAGCTCCAATAGTATCAAGATTCTGGGTTACTAAATTCTACTCCTGAATATATCTGCCTTTCAGCACTCCCTAGTTTTTACATCAACCTATTCTTGTTGCAATTGGGACATTTCCATGCCCCTTTTCATTATTTGTGTCTTAGTCTTACAAGATTTGGGACAGTTGTGTACCTGTCAGATGTCTTCCCCAGCTCCCTGACTTCTTCATCCCATCCTTTTTTTTTCGGTTAAATCAGAGTTATCTAAAACTCAACACAACGGGCGGTGCCTGTGGCTCAAAGGAGTAGGGCGCTGGCCCCATATACCAGAGGTGGCAGGGTCAAACCTGGCCTGGCGAAAAACAGCAAAAAAAAAAAGAATAAAATAAAAAAAAATAAAACTCAACATAAGTGGCCATGACTCCAAAATGCCTATTACGATGCCCTGAGGCCATTTGAATGCCTGCTGTCCAGCACTGCACACTTCCTCAATCACTAATCTACATCACACTAACAAAGATCTGCATTTCCCCAATTATCCTATCAGTTCAGTGAAAACAGACTCTTTGCCTAGCCAGTTTTGTGTCTCCCAAGGTCTGTGCAATAGCCAAATGCTGTATTGTTGAAGAAGTGATGGACACCAGAAGCACAGTCAAGATGCTAGTCCAGAAAATGGCCTAGCAGAGTTTAAGAGAAAAGGTTAGTATCCCCAAACCTCAAAGAAAGTTTCTTGTTTCGGCAAGAAACTTAGAAATCATGCTAAAAATACACCCATTTATGTTAATACCCATTCATGATTTAATACATGATTTAATTTAATATGTGAGAAAACATGTATGCAAAACAGACTTCTTTGCTAAAAATAAAAGGGAACTGCTTCATTCTGATAAAAAGTATCCACAAAACTCCTGTGGCTAATGTCATATTTAATGGTAAAAGATTAAGTGCTTTCCCTCCAAGCTGGAGATATCCACTCTTATCACTCTTATTCAACATACTCCTGGAATTCATAGCCACTATAGTAAGGTCAAAAGAAGAAATAAAATATATGTATATTTGGATGAAATAAATAAAATTCTCCTTATTTGCAGATAATTATTGGAAAGCCCAAAGAAGCTACCTAAAACTACTAGATCTAATAAAAGAGTTCAGCATAGTCGTAGAAAACAAGAGTAACACACGAAAACAAACCATGATATCACATCTGTACATACTAACAATGAGCAAATTAAAACCAAATAAAAAAGAAAGCACAATATTTACAAATATGCCAAAAATACAATGGCTTAAACTTAGTGAAGTTTAGCTTCACCAGTAGACTTAAAATGTGTTTATTATTTGCATGGCAAAAATTACAAAATAATAATGAAATAAATCAAAGAAGATTTAAATAAATGGACCACTATACCATGTTTAAGAATTAAAAAACATAACATAGTAAGGACGCCAATCTAAACTGGCAGTCACAAAATGATCTGTACGTCTCATGTAGTTACTATCAAAGTTCAAGCAAGTTTTTCTTTTTAATTTTTATACCTTTTCTAGCTCATTCTTTAGCTCATATAAAAGAGGAAAAGGCCTCGATTGGCTAAAACAATATTGCAAAGAAATAAACTGCAGAGACTCACTCTACTTGGTTTTAGGGTCTAACACAGAGCCAGAATTAACATAGTGTCACGTTGATAAAAAGATAGATTCATAGATGAACTGAACAGAAAAGATAGTCCAGAAGTAGACTCATAACAATACAGCCAAGTGACTTTCTTATAAAAAAAAAAAAATTTAATGAAGCTAAGTACCCACTTTGCATCTTTTGTGTAAATCCAGATGGAGTTGAAGCACATTCTTCTTAGGAAAGCATCACAAGAGTGGGGAAGCAAGTATCCAATGTACTCAACACTAATATGAAACCAGTAGATGATCTAATACATACGCACATAAGAGAAAAAACACAATTTAATTCAACTTGGGAGGAGAGGGGAGAGGAGAGAAGGGTAGGGGATTGCTGTCCTCTCAATGTGCTCTATGTAAGGGTATAAGACATAGCTCTTGGGTGTGGGGTACAACTACAAGAGGGACTCTACCTAACAAATGTAAATATTGTAACCTGCTTGTTTATACCCACACATTAACCTGAAATTTTAAAAATAGTTCAAAGAAAGAGTGCGATTTAAAAATCTGCAAAAGATTAGTTATTAGGGAAATACAAATTTAAATCACAATGAGTTACTCTAATTCAAATAAGCAAAAAACAAAACAAACAAACAAAAAACTAGAGACAAAGTAAAATACCAGTGGGCATATAGGAAAACAGGATCATTCGTATATTGCTCCTGGAAATGTGAAATGCTGTAACTGTTTTATATGCCATAAAATAATAGATGATACTTGTAAAACTAGAGGAAAAGAAAAGAAGTAAACATATGACTCAACAATTGCATTCCTAGGCTTTTATCCCAGAGAAAAGAAAATTGATACTCACATAACAATATACCAATATTCATATCATGAAACAATGTGTGAAGGGCTTAAAAAATGCGGTGCATCCATATCATAAAACACTACTTAGCAATGAAAAGGGAATAACAGTTCATATATGGAACAAGTTGGATGCATCTTGAGAGAATTTTGCTGAGTAAAAAGGCCTATCCTTTGTGGTTACATATTGTATGATTCCTTTACATAATGTGTGGCCATAAGGTCCTTGCTCACTCTGTGTCTTAAAAGTATCATTAGCAAGATTCTGGCTGTGATACTGTACTTCAATACAAGATGTTACCCTTTCAGAAAGCTATAAAGGGTATACTAAATCTCTCTACATTATTTCTTACATTTGCATAAATATCCACAATTATATCAAAATATAAAGTTTAATTTAAAAAATGTCTTTATATAAACCATCCTGATGGAGTGCATGATTAGGTGAACATCCCACAACCTGATGTCCAAAAACATAGCATTCTTGCTGACAGGAATAACATCATAGGCAGTGAACTGTATTCGCAAGAATTGAACCACAGTCATGGGATCTAACCTGACAAACTTAAACCTAATTGGAAATGGATCCACTCATGGAATTAAACTAAGAGGCAGACCAAGATTCAGCTGCCCTGAAGGATAATGAGATTTAGGACCATGAATGTCAGCGGAGTTCTCTACACTCTTGCCTCTGATCAGTGCTTACCTTCCTACATTCTCTTTCTGCTTTTGTTTTCCTACAAGATGAGATATAGGCTGCAAGTGATTCTGGGCTTTTGGTTCAACATAACCAGGGAGGTAAAAGGGTTGCAACCACCACTCTACTAAAAAAATCCTGGGGAATGTTTCCGATTGGCCCATCTTAGGCCCTGCATTGAGTTTTAGGGTTTTTCATGCGTGGTCACATGTCTGCAGTCAGACAAGGACAGACATTCTGGGCCTGGCAGCTGAAGCAGAACCATACTACTGAGGTAAGAGATGATTCCTCAAAACCAAGGGGTACTCTTCTCAGGTGCTACGAAATGAACAAAATTAAAGATGCTGACTAAAGCACCATCCCTATATTCCCAAAACACCACTCGACCAGAGTCTGACCTCCCCAGGCCGTGGATCATCAGATATTGGCCTCAGAAATTAGTGAGTAGAAACTGGGCAGATGAGGCTGACAAAGGATTGTGGTTTTACTATGAGGCCATGGAAATTTTCATTAAGCAAATGAGATGAGAAATAAACTGGTTTGGTTACTGAATGGGACTGTAAGATCTAGAAAATAATTGGTTTACATTTCATTTGGTTCTTCTATCAATTGGATTATTTCTTACAGGCCCCAATAAAGAAACCGGTATAATCTAAGCAAAATAGAATTACTGGAAATTTATCACTTTCCTGAATATCTGGAGTGCTAGGCTCAGAATTCAGGAACAAAACCTGGGTTCCAATAAAGCTTGCAAGAAGGGCTACTGCAGGGGTCTAGTATCAGGAGTAGTCGTGTGAGAACGTGCATCTTTAATTCCTGGCTTGTAATCCTTTCTAACATCTTGGTGTCATGTGTTCAAATACAAAATCTGCTAGGAAATGTCTGGTTTGGTTGAGTTTAGATGATATGCCCACTGCAGAGTATATGGGGGCAGGAAAAGGGATGTCTTTGGCTTCTGTGGGGGAAGATAGTCACCCTGCATTATCCTCTGTATTAATTTCAGTTGCTGCATAAACAATTACTACAAATTTAACAGCGTAAAACAACACCAATTTATTAACTCCCAGCCCCGTAGGTCTGAAGTCTCAGCGAGTTTATTCAGTTTTCTGCTCAGCATCTCTGAAGGCCAAAACCAAGGTGAGCCTTTATCTGGACACTCTGGGGAAAATCTGCTTCCAAGCTCCTCAGGTTGTCCATGGAATTTTCTTCCTTACAGTTAAGGGACTGTCACCCTTTCCTTGCTGGCTTTCAGATAGATCACCTTTAGCTCATGAAGACCACTCTCCAGCCCTGACATGTCATCTTCACCACTTTCAGGCCACCAATTTTAGGGCAGATTCACTTTCAGTCACCTCGACTTCCTTTTCTGCTACCAGCTGGAGAAAGTAGCAGAAGGTGCAGCTTTAAAGGGTTCGTGTGGTCAGATTAGCCCCCCCCCTAAAATCCCCCTGTTTTACATCAATGAATCAGTATCCTACCTGCATCTGCTAAGTTCCTACTGCCAGAGAGCCATTTTGAATTCTGCCTACCACACACTCCTACCCCAAAAATATTATGATGGAGAAAAAATGTTGCCAAAGACTATCTCAATACCATTAGGAGATTTCCTAAACAGCCAAAGCAAACAAGCAATTAAAAATGTGAACATCCACTACAGTGTCTAAATATCATTTTGATCGATGTAAATAAATGTAAACATACAGATATGTGGTTTAAAGTAATAATTTAAATAAAGCACTAATAAGCACTGCTCTTACTGGTACATAGTTGGATTAGTATGCAAACGGTCTCACCCACAAGAAGCTCAGGGGACTCCATGGTAATATAATGGGCCACTGAACAAGGAGTCAGATGACCAGGTTTAATCCCCTGCTCCCATAATAGAGAACTCTATAACCTTGAATAAATCACTAGTATTCTCCAGGACTCTGTGTCTTGGGCTGTAAAATAAGAGAATGGGCTAATTATCTCTAGGAATCTATCCAACTATACCACCACATAATATAGTAAAGGTCTTATGTCTTAAGACTTAAGGGTGGGACACCTTGTGATTTAGCTATTAAATGATAATATTAACATAATATATATAATTATGTATATAGTGGTTACAGTGAAATTGGTACATAGATAATTCTGGCACCAGTGTAATTTTTACATTCTTTTGGGAGTAAAAAATTTTGTACAATGAATTTCAAATTATAAAACCACAACTATGGACTGTTAGAAGTATACTTTTGGGCTTGGTATGAAAAAAGAGTCAATTATTTAGACTCTACATTTGCTGAAAGATGTTCAGTGTGTCATTGTTTACAAAAAAGTAAATATTAATATGATACAAATATCTCCTACAGGGAGAATTTTTAGTTAACTTATAAAACATTAATGATATGTGGAGCAAACTTGAAAAATTGTATTGTAAAATGTCCCTAGTGATCTGGAATATATGTTTAGGGTATACTATTATAAGAAAATAACTTTCAGGTTGGTAAAATATATATGAGTGTATATTAATTTTGGAGGAAAGTGTGTAAAATTTGAAGATTGTTAGAGCTTTCAGGGTGATTGCTTTTTGTTTATGTGGTTTCCAAAACTCTCTAAGAACCTACACGCATGGGAAATAGGTAATGCCCCTCAGTAAATGGACCTCAGTGGACAAAGAATCTCTCTTTGCCTTCCATTTTCAGAGCTGTTTTCTCCCCAATAGATGGAACCCAATGTCATAATTCAATGGGTGCAATTAAGGCCACCTTAGCATGACAACTGTGTCATATGGAGGGGAAGAGATACAAATTTGTTAGGGCTGCATTAAGTCTTCCAGTACCAGTTTAGCATGTTGTATCATTGTCTTTTACATTGTGATTTTTGCTATAGTGTATACTGCCTGACCCATGGTGCTTCACTTGTAGCTTCTGGATCCCCCACCCTCCTGAAACACACCATGGTGAGCATCTAGAGTCTGGATTCTGCATTTACCCACAGGCTTCCCTTTGTTTCTGCCTTGGGTGTGCTCTCCCAGGATCAAAAATCCCAAGATGTCTCCAGTCAATTTCTACTTGTAGCCCCTTGGTACTGAAGGACCCTTCACAGACTCTCTTTCAAACTACGGCTGTATTCTGGGTACTTAAAGAGGAGCGTATTGAGATGTGCCAAACTGTAAGTCATTACCAGTATGTGAGCCAAAGTCAGGGTCCAGAGATCAGAACTAAAAGCGAACAACTGGAATTAACTGATTAGCTACCAGGACTGACAGAACTATAAGCGCAGTGTAGGTATTGGGCAGGAGCCCACTGCTAAGGAGGAAGCCATGGAGAGAAAAGCAGATAGTTCAGGACTATGACCCTGATCGTTTGATGTCCTCCCGAGGATTCAGGTTCTTGATAAAGAGGCCCAACAAATACCATAAAGCTGTAAAGAAAGTCCTATCAGGGCTCCAGACAGGTGAATGAGCCCTCCGCAGTGAAGCACTGTACCCTAGCAAGTGGATTCTCTGCAAACATTATCGGATGTAAAAAACACCCCAGAGGTTAGCATATCAGACCTCCCATAATCTCCATGGCTAAGAATAATCACCCATGTAACATTTGAATCACAAATCAAATTCATTCTCTAGAAAATAAAACCTAACAGATTGAAAATTTATTAGCATCTGTTGTGTTGTGATTATGGCTTTTAAAATGATTCACATCACACGTGTAAAATGTACAAATACATTTCACCATTGCAAAATAAATGGCATTTTGGTCATACATAATGAAAGATTTTATTTAACACAGGATGCTGCCGTTTTTTTTTTTTTATTGATCTCTGCCAAGAGAATGTTTGGAATGCTATTATTGGTTTAATATAATAATAAAATGAGATAGAATACAAATGCCAGAGGACACCTTTATTAAAGATGGCAAATTAATTGATATCTCTGAGGATACAAAATACTTTTTTGTGACTTTGACTTTAAGAAAGAGAATTGAGTAATCATATTTTGAGGTATCCAAATACAGTTTGATTGTTTTAAATATGGGCTACTCTTTCATTACAGGAAACTGAAAGTATTGTTTTGTTTTCATTATGCCTATATGATTTCCAAGGCCACTCAGATTGAGTAGATGAGTCTGTGAGAACTGTGAGCAGAAAACTCCACAAGAGTAGCCTTGGATTACAATAAACATTTGAATTTCATAAAAGCTGGTTCCCATTTGTTCGTCAGTGAATTAATCCATAGAGGATGTGGGTTCACAGTGATTTGACTCACTTAATGTTTTTTATGCCTCTTAGGGAATTATTACCGTGAGATACAAGGGTTTCACTGAAATTAAATTTTTAATGAAATTATATGAAATAAACATATAATAAACATATAACATATTTCATATTAATGAAATAAACATCAGGAAGTAAGGAAAGAGATGCAAGGGATGTTGCAGGAATAGTAAATACTGAATGAATGGTTGACAAATGGATGAATAAATGGATAGTGTGCACCAGAGAGGAAAGTGAATGAGGATTTATATTGCTGTCCGTGCGGGACACATTTTCTGCTCCTGAAGTGGAGACTCAGGGTAGGTAACTTAGTAACCTAAGTGTATTTTCAGAAAGCAGCCTGCAGGGATGAAGTCACAAGCTCTGCATCTTATTAACCAAATGACTTAGGCAAGATATTTAACCTTTCTGTGCCTTTTTTTTCTTATTTGCAAATCAGGAGCTAATAATATCTACTATGTAATATTGTTATCATGATTATATGAGTTAATATATGTTAGAAGCTTTGAATGGCACTTGGCACATAGTAAGCAAACTTCATGTAAATAATAACGATGATTATATAGACATTCTAGAACTGCCAGTTTTGTCTGGATCTAATTTTTAATTCTCTTCCTTATTACCGATCACATGAATTGTACCTAAATAGGTGATCACTCAAATTATGTTTTCAAAAGGAAATGCATCAGTGTCTATCTTTTTTGAAAGTGGCAATGTTGGGCGGTGCCTGTAGCTCAAAAGAGTAAGGTGCCAACCCCATATGCTGGAGGTGGCAGGTTCAAACCCAGCCCCGGCCAAAAAAATATAATATAATAATAATAATAATATAATATAATAAAATAAGATACAATACAAATACCAGAGGACACCTTTATTAAAGATGTTAAATTAATTGATTTTTCTGAAGATACAAAGTACTTTTTTGTGACTTTGACTTTAAGAAAGAGAATTGAGTAATCATATTTTGAGGTACCCAAAAAATGCCAGAGGTGGCAGGTTCAAACCCAGCCCTGGCCAAAAAAAAACTGCAAAAAAATAAATAAATAAAAATAAAAGTGGCGATGTTAAACAGAACAGGAGAGGGATCATTGAAGTCTTTATATCAACAATTTTCAAACTTTCAGAAATATCGAAAAATATACTCCTACTTTTAATAGACACAAAAAATGTATAAAAGTTGAGCCATCCTAATTTAAGTGGAAGTAAATGAGTAGGAATTTTATTCTAATTAGTTTGATGTTTGACTTGGCATAACGTTTGAGGCCTTCCAGGGAAACTTCCAAGGATCTAGCTTGAACACGAGCAAAACGCGCTCATTTGTTCCACTGAGGGTGATGATGTGCTAAATGGACAAGTGTCTTTTACACCAGAATAATAACTCCAAAATGGAGCAAAACAACATAAAATCATGGCTTCGAATTGAACCTTACTATACTAAAATGTGTTGTACATATCAACTTTGTACAGCATGTTGAAAATATTGATTCTTCTAAAGCAAAGGATGTAACTAAAACATGCATACACTCTAAATATTTTGAAATAAAAAATTTTATTTTTTATTTTTATTTTTTTTATTATCTTTATCATTAAATCATAGCTGTGTACAATAGTGTAATCAAGGGGTACAATGTGCTGTCTTCATATACAATCTTAACTATTTTCATCAACCTGATTAACATAGCCCTCCCGGCAATTTCTCCGTGATTATATGAAGACATTTGTATTCTGCATTTAGCAAGGTTCGCCTGTACCCTTCTAAGATGCACTGTAGGTGTGGCCC